>CABFVX010004540.1:0-21781 GCA_902151425.1 Timema shepardi | reverse complement strand
TATATATATATATATATATATATATATATATATATATATATATATATAAAATTTAATGTTATCTAGTTATGGTCATCAAAAATAAAGTAAAATCTGAATTTGTGATCAAGCAGTAAATGTTATACTAAGAACACCAGTGTTATATATTTTTGTGAGTAAACATGAAAAGTCCATAAATATATTTACAAACGTTGTATTTAAGAGCGTGTATCGCATGTCCATCAGCTCTCTAATACAGCCAGCTCGAAATCGTAAATTTACACCAACACTTTTGCACTTGGATAGTTTCTGATCTAACATTAATGGAGATAAAGAGTTAATAGAAGGTCCTAATACAGAACTTTGTTGAAATAATACATGATATTTTGGTAAAAACTTCATTCTAATCACTGTGCACACATATTTATTCTGTCTTAATATGAACATATTGAAGTTATTGCCAGGAAACTTTGTCACTTTGTCCCCCATCGTCATCGTGGAAAATATCGAGTAATCATTCAAATACGAATGCACTGTACACATTTCTGGCATATCTAGGTATTTTCTTTTCCTTTTAACTTCCATACCTCACGCAAACAGGGAGCTGAGTTGGGCCTCTTATAATGAGCGTTCTTAAAGCTGAGAAAGATCATAATTATAATTAGAGAAATAGGCAAATTTATTTTAAAAGATTTAAAATTTAAAATATTTATAGACATAAAACAAGAAATAAAATAGCAAACTTTGTAATTGTAAATGTAAGAAACCTGAGGATAATTTAATTGTACCTTTCACGTGTTTATTTTTATAGGTACTCAAAATGGGACAGGCAATGAGAAGCAAGTGGTCTCAATAGAGCATCATGGATTCTTCATAACCAGCGAATGGCGGTGATTTTCATACCGCGTAGTTTGACTACTAATGGCTTCAGCAGCCACTGCACTCAGCGCCCTGACCGGAAGCACAGGGGTAGTTCTGGGTATTGTACCTTTGTTCGCTATAGGACTAACTTATTTAAGGTATGCTTCCGTGGACCCTGAAGCTAGGCCTATTAACATCAAAAACATATCGCCCGAGTATGACTTTATCATTGTTGGTGGAGGTTCTGCCGGGGCCGTGCTCGCAAACAGGCTTTCCGAAATATCTAAATGGACTGTCCTTCTTCTCGAAGCAGGTGGAGATGAAACTGAAATATCAGATGTCCCTTCACTTGCCGGCTACATGCAAATGACAGATATGGACTGGAAGTATAAAACCTCTCCACCCAAGGAATCCCTTTATTGTCTAGCAATGCTTGGGGACCAATGCAACTGGCCTAGAGGAAAGGTCTTGGGAGGATCAAGTGTTCTCAACGCAATGATCTACGTTCGTGGTAATCGCCTTGATTATGATCATTGGGTTTCTTTAGGGAATAATGGTTGGAGCTATAATGAAGTCCTGCCATATTTTTTGAAATCTGAGGACAACAGAAATCCTTATCTAGCAAAGACTCCTTATCACTCCACAGGTGGATACCTAACAATTCAAGAATCTCCTTGGAGAACACCATTAGCATTGGCATTCGTTCAAGGTGGAGTTGAGTTGGGGTATGAAAACAGAGATTGCAATGGCAAGGACCAAACTGGATTTATGATAGCACAAGGAACTATTCGAAAAAACACACGCTGTAGCACCGCAAAAGCTTTTCTCAGACCAATAAGATTGAGAAAAAACTTGCACATTGCAATGAATGCGGAGGTGATGGGTGTGCTTACTAGCCCAGGGCGAGATGGTGAAGAGCGCAGGGCGTATGGAGTTCAGTTCACAAGGCATGGAAAAGGACAGATTGTGAGAGCGCGAAAAGAAGTTATATTGTCAGCAGGAGCAATAGGTTCTCCTCAACTACTTATGTTATCTGGGATAGGCCCACGGGAGCATCTCGAGGAGCTAAAAATAACGGTAGTTCAAGACCTTAAAGTAGGCTACAACCTTCAAGATCATGTAGGATTAGGAGGACTTACTTTCTTGGTTGATGAACCTATAACTTTCAAAAGGTCACGTTTCCAAACAGTGCCTGTAGCGCTCGAATATATTGTAAATGAGAGAGGACCCCTCACGTCTCTCGGAGGTGTCGAGGGAGTTGCATTTGTAAATACAAAGTATGCAAATGCCTCTGGAGCATGGCCAGACATACAATTCCACTTCGCTCCTAGCTCCATCAATTCTGATGGTGGTGAAGTGATTCGGAAAATTTTAGGTTTAAGGGATGGCGTTTACAATACGGTATACAAACCCCTTCTTAGCGCCGAAACTTGGACTATTCTTCCTCTCCTTCTTAGGCCAAATAGCAGAGGTAGAGTTCTGTTACGTAGTAATGACCCTAAAGATCATCCACTCATTGAACCGAATTATTTCTCTCACCCGGAAGATGTTGCTAGACTCATCGAAGGAATAAAGATTGCTATTAATTTATCATCCACGCCTGCTTTTCAACGATTTGGGTCAAGACTTCATACCATTCCAATGCCTGGATGTGGGAAGTACAAGTTCGCATCCGATGAATATTGGGAGTGTTCCTTAAGACATTTTACGTTCACTATCTACCACCCAGTGGGTACGTGTAAAATGGGCCCCCCAACAGACCCAGATGCAGTAGTAAGTCCTCGTCTCAAAGTGCATGGTGTGGGGAGATTAAGAGTTATCGACGCATCCATTATGCCAACAATAGTCAGCGGGAATCCAAATGCCCCCACAATCATGATCGCTGAGAAGGCTGCAGATCTTATCAAACAAGACTGGAATGTTGGGTTATGAAGCATTTGTAACCTTCATCATTACAAAATAGCCAAGGGCCTTTGCCTTCGTTAATATCACTAATGTGTATAACTTAAGGAACTGAGGATCCACCAAATATAAGATAAGTCATAATACTGTTTGGGGTTAGTTCACGTTAATTAAAGTGTTGCAAAAGTAGGATTGGTACACGTATTCTAAAAGTACGCAAGTAAAGTGGTCCCAGCTGTTAATAGGTCAACTCCGTTGAATATTAGGTAATAATACAATAGCAATACAATGTAAATAAACCCTTGTGATGGAAGGGTTGACCAATATTTTATAAAGTGCCATAGACTAAATATAACGAATTTAAATATATTTTGATAAGTTTTTTAAAGGCAATATTACGATACTTATAAATATAAAAGGTACAAGTTTATAATTGTAGCTTTCGTTTTTGTAAAGTGAAATTATAGAATTTAAGTCACTTTGATCATAAATGTAATATTTTGAAATAATATTTAGTAATTTATATAAATGTTATAGATAGTTATTTCCTAAAATCAATTTCGATAAGATTATTAAAATATTATTTCGATTGCTAACTTTTATATATTCACAATTATTCATGTGAGAGTATAATACCAGTATAGGCTGTATCAAATCAGTATATTGTCTTATTATTATTTTAAGTTATTAATGTGAACTGGCTGATTATATCAGAACAAGAATTTTAAATCAACTCAAATCTATGACAGATACAACTCCCAGCCCCCAGTCCTTAATTTATCAATTAGATATTTTTTTTAATTGGCCATGACAGGAAAATAAAACGGGAACCTTAGCTCACTAGGCAGATGAGATACCAACCGAGCTAAGCAGTAGGATAAAATAATAATTAAGGGTTTTTAAAACATACAGTTATTGTGTGTGCAGAAATCTTTGCGATTAAGTCTATACACAAAGCAACTTTTGCCATAATCGAGTCGTAATAGGCTACTATAAATATGTTGGCTATAAGTGAATATTATTTGAGTATTGTGTTAATAGCTAAATACATATTGATATACGGTAGTTATAATTAAAATTTGCAATAAAAATAAAAGTTTGAGTGAATGTAACAATTAAATATTCATTTTTAAAACACTGTAAAATAGGATACATTTTGAAAGAAGAGGTCCCCATTTGAGTAAATTTATTTCAAGTTAGAAAAACTTTTAAAACGCTATACATTAAAAACTTCTAGCTATGATGAAAATGTACTTTCAATATTCAAAAAACTTACCATATGTTTTAATTTTTATAATTGTATGTATAGATGCAGGACAGATAATATAATAACTCTAAGTTTATGAATATGCAATACTCACATTTAGACTGACAAATATAATGAACAGTGATTATAAGTATAAATAATACAAAGAAGGTAAAATTAATAAAAATAAGCTATTTATTTTTTATGGACAAAACATACGCTTGTACAATTAACGTACATGACTAATGAAAATAGGGGGAACTATTCTACAGGATACAATCGCATCAGTTATCATATTCATCAATTTTAAAAAATGATACCTGGACATATAATATGGACCTGTTTCGATTCCCATGTCCTGGCGTCATTTTTCAAAATTTACGAATATATTTTTAGCTAACCAAATTTTAATTCAAGTTTGATAGTAGCATAAAAATAAATCAATTATATATGTGTTAATTAATGTTTGAAGTGATGTAATCCATATAAGCTAGATTTAAAAAAAATAGTTGTTTTACCAGATTAAATTGCAGATTAGGAGAATAATCACTGATGAAAGGAATTATGATGAGACCATGGCCTTCTTTACCTGTGAACAAAAGAAAAATTAATTTTAAAATTAGATTTATTTTTAATTAATAAACTATAAAATGCTATTGCATTGATAAGAAAGGATTCATTTTTTAAAACTATATTTCCATTTAAAATTTAATTTGTGAAAAATATTTTTTATATACTATAAATATAATAAAATGGAAGCAACATAGCCTAAACATACATGAAGCAATCTCGTCTAAACATAGCGCAGTGGTCACTCTGAAAACATTCATGTTTATGCTGCTCAGTCATTGTGAGATCTATCGAACGCTCAGGAACAGAGCATTTTTGTGGTAAATAAGCTTTATACTTGTTCATATTTCTAGCGTTGATATTATTTGTTTCATTAGGAAATATATACCCTGATTTTGGTAGGAAGAACAGTAGAGAAAATTCAAACATATTGTTTTACAGCCAACATTGATAACATTCTACTATATTATTTGTTTTAATTGATAGGTATTGATTATATTTATCAAAAGTGACAACTGCAGATAATATGACTTGATGTATGAAAATATTAAACTTGTTTTAGTAACTTTAGTAACTAACTTCTACTGTTCTTCCTACCAAAATCGTACTATATGTTAGTTTTACATGTATAGGGCTATAACAGCATACGAGTATGTCTCTTAAATTAAGATAACGCAGGGGAGAACACTTTAGATGCAGTACCTGGTGAGTATGATTTGAATACTAAACATATAAACAAATGCTCAAATATTCCAAGTTCCACTTGGATTCAAAACCAGGCTTCATAAGCTGCATTTTCCCTCGGCCTTGGGATGGACCAAACCATTGAGTTAAGATTGTTTTTTTTAGCACCACGACGTATTAGCCCGTTCAGGTAATACGTTGATGTACTAATTATAATAATGGTTTTATGGATGAGTAAGGTTATATTTAGAGGAAGTGTACCCGCATTACTTCGGGAGGGAGGGTGGACTTTTTTTTAAACCACCCTCTGTACACCCGACCGAGATTAAAACCTCTATCTCCCCATCATAGACAGTCTAATATACTACGAGAGTAGCGTCTTAAACCATGCAAACACCGAAGCGGGTAGTTATTTATTGAAGTTATGGAATGTAACACTTTTGTTGTATAGCTTTTTAAAGAGAAACTTGTTTGGAAAAATTTCAATTTAATATGAAACCTAACTTACTTTTAGAATGAAAGTAAACATATTTTCCCGTTCATTTTAAGTTGATTTTAATTAATATTGTGTATTTTAATATCTCTTTTATAACAATAATATTTAAAAATTAGTGCCCATTCAGATATTTTTTCAAGCGTATGGCACCTTCGACCAGGAGCCATAATTATATTCTTAATATTTAGCACCGCGTCTTACTACCCGTTCGGGTTATACGCTTTTTAGTACTAATTACTCTAATGGATTAGGAATTGGGAAGGTTGAATTAGAGGAAGTGAACACGCATTTGCGTGGGGAGATAGTGTAAAACCATTTAGGAAAAACCACCCTCAGTTCACCCGACCGAGATTCGAACCTCGATCTCCCCGTCCTCAGCAGTCGAGCTCAACACGACAAGCGCGTTAGCCAACTACGCCACCGAGGCGGGTTATAATTATATTAACTACAGTAGCCCCATGGCTTCTTTGGTGCTGGTTGACGGCTTTGAAAAGTTACCAGACCAAATTATGTATCCCTACGCCAAGCCAAATGATCTGCAAAAACATTTGTTTAGCAGCTGTCACGTCTGACAGTCAAAGTTTAGGTATATACATAAGTGTTGATTGTCAGAAGTCAGCTGTGAGCTGTCAGTCAGCACCAAAGAAGCCATGGGTCTACTGTAGTTCGGTCGCCTTATGAGTAGACTTTTAGCCGCTCTGGTGACAAAAAACGTTGCGTAGGGTACACTATGTAGGGTGACTACAAAACTTTTATAATCAAATTCTCTGACATTTACAAGTTTTTCAGACAACCCTAAAAAAATTCCAGACCAAACCTTTTTATAGTTTTTATTGCTGAATGAGAATCTTTTCGTTTATTATAGTGATCACATGTTTTCAAAAAAAAACCTATGCTACAAAACATCAACATTCTTACAAATTCTTGTTACTTATCTATTATTTAATTAGGTATTGTGTTCCTGTGTCAATGTGTTATAAAATAAACCCTGTACCACCATCTGATCTTAGAATAAAATATCCAGGCAATGTACTTTGTTAACATCAAGAAACACACATTGGTTTGAATGTTTATGTGCAGAATCAAACATTTTAATTCACGGACTTTTCCTTATTTTTTATTAAATATCCTGACAACAAAGAGTTCCCTGACTTTTTCAGGTTTTCCCTGGTTGTAACCACCATGACTATAAAAGTTTGTCTACTCGTCATATCTGCAATGAGATGATGTGATGATAGTGATTACGAAGGTGTGGAGCTAGGAGTGATCTTAGAACCTAATTTAATTCCCCTTTCGGGAAAGATACCCCTGGTACCAGCGAGGTATCGAGTTTGGGACCGCTAGGTTCGTAGCGAGGTGCATTGACCACAATACCTTGGGGCCAGTTGCCCATTTAGATGTATATCGTTGTTTTCAGTAAATAACTTTCTATTGTATATTCAACTCCAATACCCTTATGTGATGAGCATATCACTGATTGGAGGAAAGGGCAGTAACTATGACATTTTGGGATGTTTGGTTTAAGCTAATATTGTAAGATCTCGCATATCTTTAGAAAAGGTAAATAGTTTTACTTAAAAGGATCAATTAGGGTTTTATTTATTGTAATCATAAAAGTGGCACGGGAAAATCGTAACTAGCTTTAAGAGCAAAATGATTTGTAAATGATATTTTTTTTTGCAAACTTCAACCTTAGGTTCAAAGAGGATGCTAAATTAAAAATTCTATAATATGCAAAAATGTTTTTATCAATTTTTAAATTTTAAATCTTGTGAAATACATGATCGAAATTATTTTTAAAATAACAAAGTGATTACAATTTTAGCTATTAGACTTACTTAACATATTAAACAATCTTAACAACTCTTTTTTATACAATAAAATCCCTCATTTAGAAACTGATGGTGTGACTTGACAATTTTGACACTTTGTTCAGTGTGCCGTGAACCGAAAAATGTTGAAAATCACTGTATTAGGATGAAGCAAAAGAGTAGGAAAGGTTGACATTAAATGGTAAAATGCAGCTATTGGAATATGCAGAAGTTTAACTATAGGCTAGTAAGGAAATAAACTTAGAAGTAAACGCTGAAAATATTAAGTATGCGATCACATAAACAACTTAGATTGGGAAAGATAATATAGAGATTACTTCGAGAAACATACCATTTGACAGGGTTGATGAATTATTCAGGTACAATTTTAACTATTAATGACGATATTAGATTGTAAATTAGGAAAATAATACAGTAGGAAAATTCATTATATTACTCGGTCAGTAAATTGTTGACATATCGCCTGCTGTTCAGGAATGTAAAACTCAAGAGTATCCACAAACATTATTTAATAATTAATAATTTTACTGGTTGTTCTCTACTGTTGTGAAACTTGGTCTCTCTTACATGACGAGGGAATAAAAAATAATAAAAAATCAGGGTTTTCGAAAACAAGGAGCTAAGTATGATATTTGGGCCATAAAGTGATTAAAATACTGGTGAGTGGAGGAAGTTGCATAATGATGAGTTACATACCCCGTACACATAACAAGACATTAGGATAATCAAATCTCCCAGATTACGGTGGGATTGAAATGCATCGCGAATGGGAAGATACCATTGGTAAGATCTAGAAGCAAATGAAAGAATAATGAGAGGGACTGGATAAAACTATCTCAAGGTGGCGTCAGAAGCTACAGAAGAGGGGGGCCGCAGGAGCTTGCGCCTCTTCTTTTGTATAGTGCAGGATGTTGGGACTATCTTAAGCCCCCTCCCAACCCATATTTTAAGTGAATATTCAAAACACTTGTATAACCTGTCACCATTAGTTTGACAATTTTAAATAATGAAGACATAAATTTATAATTAATGTTACAAAATCTTAGTCGGAGAGAGTCAGAAGTGTGCCTTGTCTTCACCTTACATTCCTTAAGAGTTTGTTTGAAAGACTATACAAAGTTTTACAATTTAATCCCTAGGCAAGATATGATAAAAATTGGCAACTCTGTGTAGTTGACTATGTCAGAGTGTACGTGATTTTTTTTCCCTATTAAGTCATTTTGAATGGCGAAAGGATGAGAAGGTGAATATTATTTTATGTATCCGCCTCAAATATACGAATAATATTGATTTGTTTTACTTTTTATTCAAAAATGTTTACTAAACATGTTTATATATATACTAGGTATACGAAGAATATTGATTTGTCTTACTTTTTATTCAAAACTGTTTATTAAACATGTTTATATATATACTAGGTAATCCAGTTAGATTATTTATATAGGCAAGATTGTTAACATGATCATTTACATTATTTATATAGACAAGAATGTTAACATGATGTGTTTTACAAGATGTAATTGCCTGTTAATTTTAAATAAAAAGTGTCAAAGTTAAAGGAAAATAGGTTTTTCCCAATAAAAGTGTTAGGTTAACAAAAACTTGCTTCCTGTGTTAATAATATTGTTATCGGGATATAACGAATACGAATAAGAAAACCTCTTACTTCTAATTTTATATTACATTAAAAAAAATTCCCAATGAACTGTGTTACTTTATTATTGCAAAATATCTTACTTCTTTTGATTCTTTAAAACAATTTTGCCCCAAGTTCTAAGAGAATAATGAATAGCCTTAATCTACAATAGATATTTTACTCCCATAAAAAATATTTCACAAAGTTATAATAAAATATTATTTCTAATTGCCTTATTTATGTAGCTGTCAGCAGGTCAAATTGTTGTATTTGAACGCGGAAGTACCTATATATATTTTTTGTAGAGGTGAGCGTAAGAATATCCCATACTTACAGTATATGAACCCAAGGACGAATGCGCTTGGTTGTCTAAGGAAGTTGCAGTTTAGACACAGAGCATGCGTCTCGCGAACAATTTTGTTGGGAGTTAACATGAAGTAGCTACGGGCTGTTTGCCGGTGTTACCCAATTCATTCAACGCCCATGTTTTGTAAGGATCAAGTTAAGAGGGATCAGGCCGAAATTTATGGATGTCAAAAAAGTATCAATACTTTACTAACATCGATATTTTCTTTACGATACTAGTATTTTTCACTAGATACTTTTTCCCGATACCTTTACTGATATTAGTACTCACATGTCCAGTATCGGATCGGTATAGGGGAAAAAAACTGTTTTGTTATCTTCGCCCCCTGGTGCTGAAATTAAAATGTTTATTATGGTGGAATGTGGAGGAAGAACAAATGAAACTAGAGTATTTCTCAATTCTCACTCATTTTCTGCATGAAAAGCAAGAAGCAATTGAAGAGGTTTGGCAGCTATAAACTATTCTTTATTAACTTTATATTTTATTTTTGAATGTTGTTTAATGTGTTATTGGTTCACTTCAGAGTCCAAGCAAGGCAAGTTCACCAAGCTTTAATAGTTAGAGAAGGGTACAAAATAGATTTTTAAAAATATTACTAATCATAATATTTAGCTATTAAATAACTCTCCATCAGATACATTTTCATAGACGTTTTGAAAACTGGTTTGGTAACACCTTTAATAATATCCATCATACACTATTATATATCATACCTCCAAACACATAACACAGACGTAAAAGACCTAAGTATACTATAGTATGGTTAAATCATTATAGTTTGCAGTGTTTAAATAAATATGAAAATACAATTATGATGCCAAAGTTGAAATTATTAAAACTAGATTTAAAAACATTTTTCCAGATTTAAACATCGGTACCGATACCAGTACAGATTTTTTTTTCAATTATTTTAATGAGTACAGTATCGACACTTTTCTTTCGATACTACATACCTAGGCGAAATAGCACTCATGTAGGAGCTAAAGGGCATAACAGCTGTGGAAAGGGTTCAGGGTAATGAAAGAAGGGAGAAAGGCTTAGTGCAGGTGTTTATTTTTTCTTGTACGTCTTGTGAATACTTTTTTATTCATTCTCTCTTTTATAATAAAAGTCAAATAATATAAACCATTGCCTTTTAACATTTTTTTTAAGAAATTGCTATCAATTAATCCTTATCTTAGGGCAAGGGCTGGCAAATACCACTGGTTTAAGCTCGGCCAGCGACATTAAAATAAACAGAATATTAAGGACCAAAGGGTAACAGGGCTAATTATTTAAACAAATTAAATAAATTTAATAAATTTCACAATTGAATTTAAAGTTTAATTTGTGCAAAAAGAAACGATTGTTTTTCAAACCACAATTTAAAATTGTATTTTTAGTAGTCTTCATACACTTTAATAAGATTAAACTAATCGAAATTGTTATTAAAAGCTCTCTTGTTGAGAATTAAATAAAATATATTAATTTGTTAAACCCTATTTTAAACATTATTCTTAAATTTTAATTATTTGGTTACGTTGTATGTAATTTAAAGAATCATTAAGCTACCTTCCAAAATATGAGCCTTGACAAGGGTTAATAGTAGGGTACGTTAATGGAAAACAGGGAGAACAAGAAAAAGTCTAGGGAATTTGGGATGACAGGGAAAAATTAACTAGTCAAAGAAATTATAAAAAGTCGATAGAATTTTCAGAAAATAATCTTTAAAATAAGACGTAAGGAGCATAGCCAAATTTATAATTCTAGTTTTATTACGAATACACGCAATTTTTATTATTAATTTAGTGACAAAAATTTAGTTAAAAAATAGGGGAATTATTTCTATTTTTATTTATGGCTTTAAATCTAATATAACCGAAAAGCATATATTATTTAGTCTGGAAAACCCGAGGAAAATTGGGAATTTCAAAAATTTAAAGTACTAGGCATCTACAGCTCTGTTTGAATATGTTTTTAAAAATAGATTGTTTAATAAGAAATAAGCCGGGCTTAAAATACATTTTTGTAAATGTCCATTACAATTGAGAATACATTTTAAGGTTAAAAGATTCTAAATGTAGGATCGATGTTTATTAATTAATCTTAAGTATCGTAGTAAGGTTATTAACGACCTTAACGACCAAAGTTTCTTATACTACGTAAATATATCCATGCATAAAGTAGTTTAATCATCTGATCTTTGATAGATAGTATGAGTGGTGGCAGACTAGGGATTAGGAGACGGAAGGAGGGGTGTGACTATAAGAGAGGAAGTACACTCCTTCAGATGTATTCTCATACCAGTGATATTAAAGGATATGGAGCTGAAAGATGACGTTTGCATTTTTTTAAACTATACAACTATATGAAGTTTGGTTAAAACTATTATATTTATTTCAAAATGGTAAAAAAGATGTTGTTAGGTAAACAATATAACAGTTTTCAAAGCGCTTTATTGTGACAAACAGCCAATTAGTGGTTGAATGACTCAAGATGAAGGATCAATTCAAAATGGGATTTCAAATGATCTTAATAGTGGCTGCTTTACGTTCCTCTATGCATGCAAACTGTTGAGAGTAGTGTTTTAACTTAAAGCTTTTAAATAAACATTTGATCTCTATTTTAACGATTTTCCTTCAGCTTAATAAATATTGGAAGATATTGTGAGAACTGTTGTCATTCGAATGAGCTTTATACTTTAGCCTATAAATAGCATTCAAATTTCAAAAATCTTAAAGGCGAACACTACTCTAAATAACGTCTAAAGATTTTATATTTTATATTTTTTTTTTTAGTGAGAACCAATATAATGGCTTATAAGGAAATTCAAATGTCATAAAAATCTGGGGGAGAGCCTCCAAACTCCTACCCCACCCCTATCCCTTTGAATTGTGAGTCAAATTTAAACCATCTGTTTTCAAGTGTTTCCTTTAACAAATATGGTTCTAACATATGTATGGTAAAAATTAATATTAAACTTTCATTGTTGACCAAAATAGTTTATATTTTATTAGCTTCCCTTCCTACCATGTTGTTACTAAACTTGATGACAAAGAAAGGAATAAAAAATACTATCAATGAAAAAAAACGTCAAATAGCTTCAAGTGTCATTCAGAGTTTAAAATTGTACATGAAGGACCTCCTAGGTGAGGTATTTTTGTAAGTGCGGCAATTAACTTTTGAGTTCCTAATTCCATAGAGTAAGTAATTAAGACATAGTTGTTTGCAAAATGCACGAAATCTACCAAAAGAACTGACCTTAGAAAGCTGGCCCTATCATTACACTTTGAACTTTGACCACGACGTGGAGAGAGTGTGTGTTGTGATGACTACGCAATGTTATTTTCGCTCTGATTGGTTGTTACGTAATGTTGTTTTCGCTCTCTGATTGTTTGTTACGTAATGTTGTGTCAATCTCTGATTGGTTTTTTCCCTCTATCTCTGACCTCCTTTCAGTGCCCAAACATGTTTTTTTTTATGTCTGGTTAGGATTAGGAGGGGCGTTGGAGTTAAAACAATTCAATAAAATAATATGAAAAAAAATCTCTAATCTTTGAAAAATGGTATGTCAGTGGAACTATCTAGAGTGAAAGGGGAAACAATTTTGATTATTCAGCCCGTATAAATTAACACCTTTTAGTTGTGGCGAGAGCATTTACAAGAAATCTGATACCCGAACGGCAACGTATTATAATCATCGGTTGTCCGCAGTTTGGTGTACACGGGCCGATAGACTTAAGTCTGCGAAACGGTACATTCAGTGGCAAGACCATTTCTTACAATTTTGTGCGGTATCTGTATGTATCTTTCCGCGGCCTGTTCGGTGACCATCGCTTTCAAAACGTCAAAATTAACGTGGTTCCAGTTAGCGTAGTGTATGGTGATCCCGCGAACCTTGCGCAAACTGTTTTTGTTTTGGCAGGATCGCCACCAACACAAACTCGGTACGAGTAATTCCAGTGACCACCATATACAAAGGCGCTAATGTAACTTCCCGGACCGTAATCTAAAAGTTCATCAGTGAGGTCACCCAAAAAGTCTCCGACCGGTGGACTCAAGTAACTGAGGTGTTCTGAGAATAGAACGCTATCTATATCATGATACTAAACGCGGTCCCCCAATTGTTCAAGGATGCTGTATAAATGCAACATAGACACAACAGTCGTGAATCATGCCACCGCCACATTCGTGTTATGGTTAGGGCGAAAGGCGTCACGCGCATCCATGTGATTGAGAAACATGACCTCATCATTAACATCAATGACGTTGTCCACGGTAATGTACGAATCCGTCAGTTACTTGTGGATGCCCTGATAGTAATTGAAAACAGCTACGTGTGGTAAATCGGGTCTTTGCCCAAACTTTCCCCATAGAAAATTTAGTGAGTTTAGCCAGAGTGGTGGAGTCCGGGGTTTTTACAAACAGAGCCGAGATCGAGTTTTACCCCTTCCCTTTCCTAATAATTTTGAATATAAGCTAACTTCTCATCTTTTGAGGTACACATCTCTGGCCATCCACTGGCTTCTAGTTTAATTTTCAAAAAAGTATCAATGGACCCGTGAAATAATCCGCCAGAACGCGTATGACGATCGTAAACAGATACATTGTACTCCCACACTTCGCGTACTGCTTCAGCAGTATAGCCTTTCTCAACGGCTTTCCGGATCTCGTCAATCACCCATACGTTTGTCAACCAGGGATCTTTTTTGTCGTTGTGCTGAAACACACCTTGGTTTTTCACCTCCCCGCATTTTCTGCATAAAATGAACATTAACTTGTCGTGCATCAATGTAAGCAATACGGGCATGAATAAATCAAGTAGAGGCATCACGGTAACTTTGGCTATGCCTTCTAATTGATTGATAGACGGACAATTTGGTTCCAAGTTAATTTTGGGGTGGCCAATGGGCTATTTTTTGTACTTGCAAAAGTAAGGATACAATGAACACACATCCAGGTACTTGATATTTCTCTCCGCATGAAAGGTCTGCTTCATGAAAGAGCTGGATAAAAGTTGTACGCCCGCCAAAGAATGCGTCCCTGGGACTGAGGGGCTCCTTACTGTACACCTCGTGTTGGACTACAAATGGTTCAAGTCCTTGTCTGTGCGTTTCATCGCATTAAAGGTACACTCCCACATCACAACAACCGTGTTGCCAGCATTTCTTAAACTTTTCAACGCAAGCCATGGTCGATACATAGCGCGTCTCCATGTTCTCGTGGAGGCTGTTTATGATAGGGGTGGTCCTATCAGGATAACAGAGAGGTCACTCGTGCCAATAACCACCCCAGAACTGGAATACGATGGTGGTATCTCCAGCTTTAAAAACGACGTCTATACGTCGCCCTAACACACATTCCTCAAGGATGTTACGCGCATGAAGGACATACACACCGCGCCTGTGGGCCTTTCAGCAGAGCCATTGTATGGCAACGTGCCACTGTTGGTCTGCACACAGGAAGCCACCGTTAGGGTTGATACCGACGGTATTTTCCTTGAGATGAATTCGGCGCTAAGCCAACATGGCCACTCCTGCGATCGTACACGCTTCTCTGAAAGGATCCACCTTTGCTTTTTCAATAAGCATGTCTCTAAACTTCAGGCAGGCCCTCTGTAGCATTTCTACATCTTTTATGCAATACAGTTCCAAATCACTGTTAAAATCAAATACATAATTTTCTTTGACCAACGCATCATAACACTTCTCAAAGTGCTCCTTTCCCTTAACCGACATTTCACCGATACCGTAGTTTTCCTTTGGCGGCAAGGGACCCCTAGACACCACGTTTTTTTATTGAAAAAATTGAAGAAATGTTCCTTGGCAAAATATTTGTCAAAACTGAATGTCTTGGGCAGCTTGGACAACGACATCGGGAGAGAGTTTAGTGAGTCAATAAAGTGGAGCGAGCCGTAATGCATGGACATGATTTTCCCACCGTTCATTATGAGCTCTGGAGTCCATTTTTTAACCGCCATCATATATTTAAAAAAAAAAATCCCATCATAGCCTTTCGCATTATGGCCTATGCGGGTGATATCCTTACATTTTGTTGCTTTAATTTGCTCTATAGATCCGAAAAATTGGGCCATTGTGGTATCACCCTTGAATATGTGAATCCTATCACACCCACATTTGGTGCAATGATAGTCATTTACATTAATATGAAGACAGGTCTTGCAACACGTCTGTACGACACAGAGGTTAGGCACATGCAAGTACGTGTTGATCGATTTTAAGGTATATTTATAGTCACTTCAATGAGGATTGACGCATGTACAGGTGGCTGCTTCTCAATGGTCAAAAATATTGTTTCATCATTGCTGATTGCCCGAGCCAGAGATATTTACAGTGTCAGGTCATTCGCTCTAGCTCTTTCGCCGAGGATGTACGTCTTCCTCCGGTGCTGGCTATATGGATTCTTGAAGGACGGTCAGTCGTGTTCATTTTTCCAACAGTGCAAATGCGGGCACACAACTCCTCCTGTGACGTGAGAAGTTAGGGGTTCAAGTCCCATAGAGGGTAGCAAACGCCATTTACTTCACATTTCAAACCCTGGCAAATGATGTTACACATTTCGCCTGGTCAAAATCGGCTTTTATCTCACGCTTGCCTGAAGAGCTTAGTTAGAATCCCTGTCGTGCATGTGTATTGGAGCCGGTTTCCACCTTCATCGTCAACGGGTTGTGCCCCTGACGGGTAGTAAGGTGCAGTTTTAAATCCCGATAAGCTTAACTTCGTGGCTATTAGCAGGGAGGTAGGGGGATTGAATTCAGGTCAACCGTGTCATTCGGCCCTCACACAAATGCATGTAAATTTTATATCTTCCTCAGCCCTGATATTACTTATGAGTTTATGTATTTATATATTATTTCGTCAAAATATAATTGCGAACATTAAATTATTTGTTCTGTTATTATAAGTTGCTCGAGAAATAAAATGGTAGTTTTCACTTTACCCTTGGGTAGCAACATACCATCACAATTCATTTTAAACTTGAATCGATGGTCGCATGGTCTAAGACGTCACTAGACAGTCGGTGGCAGAGTGATCGATGTTTGAAGCAAATGCGGATACACATTCTACCTGGTCGACCATCAAAATAGTATTGATGCAGGAAGTACGGCCGTTCTAACGGATATTAGCTTTTCTAAAGATATCGAGGTTCAAATCCAGGTGTGCACACCGTCTAAATGACAGGATCCTGGCGGGGGAAAATCGAATCATTGGTCCCAGAATGGGCATTTAGAAAGCACATCTGAGCCGGCGGCCTTCAGAAGGCCCAGACCTATGCGCTAAGCAGCTTTGGAGCTGGAGGGGGGAAAGCACATCTGAACCAGAGACCTTTAGAAGGCCACAACCGATGTACCAAGCTGCCTTGGGGGGTTCATAACTCTTCAACAAGGTCCTTGTCGTGCTCTTTCAAAATTTATAACAAGTTACTGTTGCGACAACTGACGACCCCCATTGAGAAGTGGTATGGGGAAGTTAGAGGAGGGGAGGGGTGAAGTGAAAGGGTGTCCAACAGAGTCTTGCGTGAAGGAGCAGTCAGTGTAACTTAGTTCATTCTGGACCGTGGCGATGTAAGGAGGGTGTGGAGTGAAGGAAAAGAGAAAGGAGCCTTACGGCCGTGATACGCTGTCAGATGCTCGGTAGTCACACTCTTCGTTAAGCGACCGGCCAGAGAAGATGCTCCCACCACTCATCAGCGATGCCGAAGGAGGAGCGCCTGGAGCCTTGTAATGTACGCCAATAAATATATAAAACTCCAAACCCCGTCCCAATCCTACGACAATAAACTCCCCCACACCCATAAAAAACCTCCAACGCCGGTCCGAATCCTAACGAGACAAAAAAAAAGTTTGGACAAGAATAAACAACTGAAAGGGGGTCAGAGTGAGGGGGAAAAACTAATCAGATAGCGACACAACATTACTTAACAACCAATCAGAGCGAAAACAACATTACGTAACAACCAATCAGAGAGCGAACACAAAATTGCCTAATTATCACAATACACTCTCTCTCTCTCCACATCGAGGTCAAAGGTCAAACTGGAATTATAGGGCCAGCTTGCTACTTGTATCATAGTGGAACTGTTTAATGTCAGCTTGTTATTTTACAAGGTAAAGGTACACTTTCGAACCAAATGACTATATTAGAATTATGTCGTTGGTCGCAAGGTTAAAGGCGTGCCTCTCTCAATACACCAAATAGCCGGTAACAGGGAGTAATAGGCTCAAATCCCGGTATAGTTTACTGCGGATGATTTTTCTTAAATGGTTTCTCACTCTAACACAACGCAAATGGAGTAGATGTCCTCTAAATTCTACCTCCCACATGCCTATTCTATTAATGTAATTATGCGGATAGGCCAGAAGAGTAGCAACGTGCGGAAAAATGTACATGCGTACAAGACTTAACGAACAAACTTAGTCAAAGAAAAAACAAATCATCCAGGATATTATACATTCCCTACGAAATGAAAAAAGACGCCCCTATATCAATTATGTTGTTTTTTTATCTAATTTATTCGAAGTATTTAATGTGTACTTTCTGAACTGACATCATATTAGCACACAAAAATGTTTATAAACTAGAGCGAAAGAGTCTATCAATTTTGAGGGAATAAGTATTTTAATATACCTTCCACGTTTTTTTCACATGCCACAATCGACATGGGACCAACAGTTTTACTTCTTCTCAGAAAGAAGTTGTGTAAGGGATTTTTATTGCTCAAGAAAAATCCGTCAGAAGTGAGCGCAAGTTTTCTTTACAGTTTTTATAGAATTGAAATTTTTTGGCCAAAATAAATCAAATATTTCTCCAGTAGCAACTTAGAGTTTTGTTTTCTGCACTTGCTAATATTAACAGATCTTGAATATCTGTCTGTATGTGGGGAATGCCAGGCCTCCACCGTGGCTCGGATCCCACGTTAAACTGTAGTTCCTTCATTTCATATCACAATCACCCTAACATTACACACTAGCGTAAGTGCGTATAACCCGAACGGGTAGTAAGACGCGGTGCTAATAATAATAATAATAATAATAATTGAATATCTGTCAAAGGTGTCCGCTAATTTTGTCAAAACTATTTAAATAAAGAGAAAAAGTTTTGACAAAATTCCAGGACAAACCTTGACAGATATTCAAGATCTGTTAATATTAGCATGTGCAGAAAACTAAACTCTATGTTACTACTGGGGAAATATTTGATTTATTTTGGCCAAAAAAATGTAATGCTATAAAAACTCTAAAAATACTTGCGCTCCCTTCTGCCACACCTTAATAAGCCCACTAACATCGGTTCATGCATGAAGCGGGCACTTTTACTTCAAAACTACCGATGTCAACGGTTTTACTAAATAGATTTTCATTTTCTCTACACGCATTTGCGAAGATGTTAATTTACTCTAAATTCAACCGTCCTTATTCCTAACATATCAGTGAAATAACGTGTAGTGAGACACAGTATACAAAAATAATTAAAGTTCATTCGGTTTAAAACCAGTTTTTTTTTCGGTTTAATCCATAGGGCAGGTATGGGCGAGAGCGGAAGCATATGAGTAATTGCCTTTCTATTAACACACAAGTTGATGGGAAATTCACAGTGAAAGACCACGCGTATAAAACCAATTTTAATACGCTCGGATAAAGTTAGATCCTCGACCTCTATGTAATGTAATATCCAGTAGATTGCTAGTCTGAGTTAGACCATGTGACTACCAGTGTGAGTTAAAATGCAATCTACTCGTCTTTTCTCGCTACCTCCTTTTAAAAGCTTAGATATCTAGATAGTGAAAATATATGTAAGATATTAGAGCTGTCCTATTTAACAAAACATTCAATATAGAAAATAGATCATCAAACAAAACATAAACAAAGCGAACATTTGATAGTGAATATAAGGTCAACATTTAAAAAGGGAAAATTTACATAAAAAGTATATCTAGGAAAAAAGGCTGCTCAGCGCAGAATATTACAAATTATTTATTCCGGGAGATAGGACTAAGAAATACACTTGGCTATCACACTAGCCCTTCCAGCTGATTTTTTTTTAAATTTAGCATCGCGTCTTACTATCCGTTCGGGTTATACAATTAAGTGCTAATTTGGCTAATGTATTAAGAATTGGAAAGGATAAATTTAGACAAAGTGAGCCCGAATTTGCGTGGCAGGAGAGTGCAAAACATTTAGAAAAACCACCCCCAGTTCACCTGACCAATATTTGTACCTCAATTTCACCGTCTTCGGCAGTCTAGCTCAACACGAAGCTAGCGCGTTAGCCAACTAGGCCAAAGAGGTGGGTATTTGTTTTATTAAGTGAGATTTAACTCACGGGCTATTAATGTTTATTAAGTTGTGTAAATAGTAAGAAATTTAATTAAATCAAAGTCACCCCGGGAAAGAACCTGACCATCATTTTGAGTTCCAACTTCCCCGTCAATTATGGCCAAGTACAAGGCGGGTCTAACGCCGACTATCACCAATGCGGGTGTGCTAGGAAGTGAATGTCACTGTGGTTAGCACCGCGTCTTACTATCCGTTCAGGTTACACGCATGTATTCTATCTACTTTAATGGGGTAGGGTAAGAAAGGAAGCATTTTAGACGTAATCTACCCGCATTGTTTAGTGGAAGGAGAGTGGGAAAACATTTATTTAAAAAAACACCCTATGTAAAGCAGACAAGTATTCTAAGCCAAGTCTCCCCGCATTCAGCTGGCCAGTTTAACACAATTGTGACGCCTTAGACTAATGGGCCACCGAAGCGGGCTCATACAATTGTACTTTGTATAATACTTTCCTTCAACAGCTAAAGGACGAATGTTCGGGTTTTTCCCTAACACTGCGTCTCACCACCCATTTGGGATATACGCGTTAATAAAGGTTGTCCACCATGAAATTTATATGTACTGAACTGTATGTGCTTAAAAAGTTTTTTATTATTAATTAGCACCACGTCTTACTATCCGTTAGAGTTACACGCTTAAGTACTAATTATGCTAATGGGTTAGAAAATTGAAAGGTTGAATTTAGAGGAAGTGAACCAGTATTTGCGTGGAAAAGAGTGGATGACAATTTAGGGAAAACTACCCCCAGTTCACTCGACCGAGATTAGAGCCTCAATCTCCCCATCCTTTGCAGTCTAGCTCAACACCAAACTACCGCGTTAGCCAACTAAGCCACCGAGGCGGGTCTTAATATGTTGAGTCTCATGGTAGATACCCTGTACTTTTTTTTTAGCACCACTTCCTACTAACCGTTCAGATTATACGCTTATGTACTTATCACGCTAATGGCTTTAGGAAATAGAAAGGCTATATTCAGAGGAAGTGTAACGGCATTTGCGTGGAGGTAGAATGGATTTTTTAAAGCTACCCTCATTACACCCGATTGAGATTCGAGCCTCACTCTCCCCATCATCGGCGATCTAGTCTACTGCAAGAGTAGCGCGTTAGACCACGCGGCCACCCGAGCATCAGATACCCTGTATTTACTGCGGTAATGTTGTAGGGGCAAATCCCGGTTTGGTGTAGTACTAAGGATGTTTATATATTGGAAGGCTTTTCACTTTAACTCAACGCTAACGCGAGTACACTTCCTCTGAATTCAACCTTGCTTACTAATAACTAATTAGTGTAATCAGTTAGAATGCGTTAAACCAGAAGGGCTAGTGAGATGCGGCGACAAAAATATATGTGAGCTTGGGTTGAACTCGACTACATGACAAATAGGAATACGTGTGGTTTCTTTTCAGAGCAAAGCCAAGCAAACAAGCTAGTATGAATAAATATTGCCCACTTGAATTATGTCTGAGGCAAACTCTCTGTGGTGTACGTGTGAAAGTGTCCTCATTTCCTGAACAGGCCAAGGAGGAGGGATTCAATGTATGGACCAACCTGTCACAGATCTCGGAGTCGGTTTCTCGCAACAACTTCTTTCAGAAATGCCTTTCATAATAATTGACGCGGCGATTCTAAACCACGTACAGATGGAGCAGGGAATGGTAAGGTTGGTTGAGCGGGAATGCTAATACAAGTCCTTTAATTCAAACCTCCTTTATCGTATTCATTAACATTAGCTATATTAAAAAAGGTGACCTGGCGGTCTAGGGGTAAGGTGTCAGACTTATATGCTGGGGTCCGGGGTTCAATCCTCGGTCCCGGCACAGATTTATCTGATTACCGAACCCTTCCTTCACCTCTGACAAGACATCTTGTGAA
>CABFVX010004539.1:51393-63870 GCA_902151425.1 Timema shepardi | reverse complement strand
CAATTAAGCCCCCCATTGTTCGAGTTAATTGGCTCTTTGTGTCACAGAAATCGACAAAGCGTCCTACTAACCTGATATTTCAAATTATAAAAACAGGGTGAAAGAGGCTTTAAAAAAAACGTTTTTAACATAACTACAACCTGATTTAGATTAAGGTGGGGATGTAGGGAACGTGAGAAAAGGCCAGTGGGTCTACAGTTTTTATAGCAAGACATTTGTTTGGTAAAAATAAATAAAATATTGCATCAGTACAAACATAGAGCTTTATTTTTTTAACATAATGATATCAAAAGTTATCGAATATCTGTCATGAACATAGCGGCATTGGATGACAAACTTTTTAAATGAAGATAAAAAATTGTCATTAAATTCCAGGACACCCTTGACGGATATTCAAAAATTATTGTGGTCACCGTAGAAAATTAAACACTCTGTTTGTACCTAACAATATTTTATTTCTTTTGATCAAAACAGGTTTTGTTATTAAAAATGTAAAAACCACCGACCTTTTCTCGCATCCTCTACATCCCCCCTTGACGGGGTGAATCAGAATTCACCTGGAGAGGATTAAAATTTCAACTTTGAAACTTAAAGGCCCATTTCCGCGAGCTGCTGTTAGCAGAGCTGCTTGGCGATACATTGTTTTTAATGGTCGTGTTGCTAGGTTAGCAATTGCAGGATTATATATTATTTTAAAATGTTATGCCAACAATTCTTTAAAAGTTTAGATGTGGAGCTGTTTATTGTTGAAATGGAGAGAATACCGGATCTTAGGCATACAAGATTATTATGTATTAACTTTCTCAAGTATTCTATCCAAATGCAAAAAGTAATTGGAATATGTGTTTTCAGTTTTTCTTGTTTAAAAAAAATGGATTCCTGTTTTAAGTCTTGTTGAAGACATAGGATGGACCTATGAACAATGATGCCATATTTACATGTAATTAAAGAAAGTACTTCGTCCTTGAGGTCCATTTTATTGTTGAGATCTTAGAAGAAACCTGGAATTGCATCAGTAGCGCGGCAGCCGCGCCGCTACGGGCGTTATCAGCACTGCTAAACACGTTCGTGGAAATGGGCCCTAAAAGTACAGCCCAACGGGATTAGGAGATGAAAATTTCCAATCTTTAAGAAATTTAGATGATTAAACCACAGGATAAAATTATGTGTTTGTAACATATCTGGTCTAATACAGCATACCTGACGTTAGTGACACTGATGCGCTCAACCACCGAGCACTGTGACCAATACGTGAGTGTGAGAAGAAAACTGCAGTCGCTGTTAGGTATCGTTTTATTGTTATCTATTTGACAAGTCTGGTGTTAGCGTCCTTACGACTTTCAAACTTGGAACATCTCGATTGCATTCGTTCGATTAAAATAATTGGATAAGTCTTGAAGAAAAACGAGAGTATCTCGACGTAGAAAATGTATCAGCCAACGTCTTTAACAAAATGAAAAATCTTGTTAGGTATGTGGTAGCCACTAAACAAAGTATGCCGATCTATTAGGGTGCGCTCATATCCAACTTTTGAGGAAGGTCGGCTCCCCTTGGCAGTAAGGTCTACTGACATAATTAGTTGCCGCTACAAGGGGAGCCCTTCTCAACCTTTGACCCTTACCGTAACTTAATGAAGGGTCGTGGGTGGGGGTCGAAGAATGTGCAGTTTCCCNCCCCCCCCCCCGAACTGGGAGTGGGATGTCGTCGAGCGCCCTGCCAGATGTTTCGAACTAAGGCAGTGCCTACAAGGACCTCCCTTCCTAACATCTGTTGGTCGGCTCTGCGGACATGGATTAAGTTGGATGAACCTAGTCCACAACGACACAGGGGGTCCTCATACATTTAGGCCACGTTCACATACCAATACCAGCATGGAGGAGGACTATACTCGGGCCACGTTCACATACCAATACCAGCATGGAGGAGGACTATACTCAGGCCACGTTCACATACCAATACCAGCATGGAGGAGGACTATACTCGGGCCACGTTCACATACCAGCATGGAGGAGGACTATACTCAGGCCACGTTCACATACCAGCATGGAGGAGGGCTATACTCAGGCCACGTTCACATACCAGCATGGAGGAGGGCTATACTCAGGCCACGTTCACATACCAGCATGGAGGAGGGCTATACTCAGGCCACGTTCACATACCAGCATGGAGGAGGGCTATACTCAGGCCACGTTCACATACCAGCATGGAGGAGGGCTATACTCAGGCCACGTTCACATACCAGCATGGAGGAGGGCTATACTCAGGCCACGTTCACATACCAGCATGGAGGAGGGCTATACTCAGGCCACGTTCACATACCAGCATGGAGGAGGGCTATACTCAGGCCACGTTCACATACCAGCATGGAGGAGGGCTATACTCAGGCCACGTTCACATACCAGCATGGAGGAGGGCTATACTCAGGCCACGTTCACATACCAGCATGGAGGAGGGCTATACTCAGGCCACGTTCACATACCAGCATGGAGGAGGGCTATACTCAGGCCACGTTCACATACCAGCATGGAGGAGGGCTATACTCAGGCCACGTTCACATACCAGCATGGAGGAGGGCTATACTCAGGCCACGTTCACATACCAGCATGGAGGAGGGCTATACTCAGGCCACGTTCACATACCAGCATGGAGGAGGGCTATACTCAGGCCACGTTCACATACCAGCATGGAGGAGGGCTATACTCAGGCCACGTTCACATACCAGCATGGAGGAGGGCTATACTCAGGCCACGTTCACATACCAGCATGGAGGAGGGCTATACTCAGGCTACGTTCACATACCAGCATGTAGGAGGGCTATACTCAGGCCACGTTCACATACCAGCATGGAGGAGGGCTATACTCAGGCTACGTTCACATACAAGCATGTAGGAGGGCTATACTCAGGCCACGTTCACATACCAGCATGGAGGAGGGATATAATCAGGCCACGTTCACATACCAGCATGTAGGAGGACTATACTCAGGCCACGTTCACATACCAGCATGGAGGAGGGATATAATCAGGCCACGTTCACATACCAGCATAGAGGAAGGCTATACTCAGGCCACGTTCACATATCGGCATGAAGAAGGGATATACTCAGGCCACGTTCACATACCAGCATGGAGGAGGGCTATACTCAGGTCACGCTCACATACCAGCATGGAGGAGGGCTATACTTAGGTCACGCTCACATACCAGCATGGAGGAGGGCTATACTTAGGCTACGTTCACCTATTGGCATGGAGGAGGGAATTAATAAGGACACGTTCACACATTGCCGGGGAGAAGAAACATACTCAGGGCGCGTTTACACACAGGCAAGGGAATAGGAAATCAATTGCAATTACTGTGTTATCCCCTATGAGCATCCAGGCTTGGATGAGTGTTCAGAACGCCTTACATTGGGGTCAGAGCTTAATCCCAATGAAATGTAAAACGGGTTGTTCTCTACTTTATTTACCTATGAATATAATAATTGTAATACTCTATAACTCGTGAGTATTATCTTTTCCCCTCATATTTGATTATATATATCTTGGGTGTCCAAGACAAGGTCTGGGGCCGCACGTGGCCCACGAAACAATTTTGTGCGGCACTTCTCTGGATTACAACTTATTTATTACAACTCATTTACCAAATATAATAGGGTAGAGATAGAAAATGTAATTAAAAGGAATTATATAATATTCACTTGACATTTTTTTGTAAATCAACTTTTATTGATAACCTTATCTCTGGCGGATTTGAACGTGTCTTGACCTCACAAGTACATCTTTTGAACCTTCTGGCACATAGCCAACTCTCCCGCTACGTGAAAGAGTATGAACCCAGCTTAATTCAGCGATGTGGGGTGAAATCAGCAAGATATGGGGAGAAGGGGTGTTTATCAGCAGCAGGCAGGAGACTGCAAGGGATCAGTTGAACAATGTAGAACTAAACAACTGCTCCACTCCCTTGCAGTGGTCGGAAATGGTACCAACAAGGGACCTCATGAAAGAAGGGGTGGGGGGGGGGGACACCTCCATTTGTCTCCCAAAATCTAGGACATCTCTCTTGATGAGAATTGCTCGAAGGGGTCTCTAAACATTAAGTGCAACGTAACAATGTCCCGAGAACGATAAACCACGTAGATCTCTAACCCCGGGTTCAATACTGACAGCGAACTGGGTTGGTCTTAAACACAATAGTTATAATAATGTTTCTCATCGGCTCACTAGGCAAGTCTCCACTCCTTTCATTCTGTTATTCTTTTGCTCTGCATATTTCTACTCGTCTTGGCTATTCACATATTTAAGCTAATCATCATCATAATCATCATCATCATCAACAACTGTTTCCAGCCTGTGGCTGGGTCAGCTTAGTACAATGCCTCCATCTTCCTCTATCCTTCCACCATTCTTATCCTCTCACTTGCACACTTTATATTGTCTGCTCCTCCCATATTTTTCTTGGCCTCCCGTGCTGTCTTTTTCCTACATACTTCCTTTCCATCATTATTTTGGCATCCTATACCTTTCCATCCTCATGACATGCCCATACCATCTCAGTCTTGCTTCCTCTACTATCTCATGTACTCCCTGTGCTCCCGCTCTTTCCTGAATAACTTCATTCCTAATCCTATTTTGCCCTCGTGGCAGCTAACACTTTACTTAAAAACTTAATTCATACTCATATTTAAGGTAATGGGATAAAAATGAGGAACGTAGAATTTTCATGAAGTGAAAGTGGAAAGCCATTTATCAAAATACATCCTGAGTACATCTGAACAATACTCGAACTCCAACCTTTCCGTCACCGGCAATCTAGTCCAATACCTTTATATTTTAAACTAAATACGACATTCAGTATGTAATTATAATCGTGTAGAGTGTGACATGAATATGTGTGTAGAGAATTCTCTTACACGCGTCGGTGATACACCTGATGCTCACAAACTACCCGGCAGTTTGGCTGGAGACCAAAGCTGTGAGTTATGGGGCGGGAGTTTGAAAGGTCAAAAAAAAACTTGTCTCGTAAATTCCCATCAGTGGTGAGAAGCTGACAAGTCCCTCTTTACCCGCCCGAGGTTGAAACTCGAATTATCAGCCCGGAGCAAAGGAAACCGACTTAACAGAGTTCAAGGAGGGCTGTAAAGGGAGGATACACATGTTCAGAGCAAGGTACAAGAGATTTGAATAATTTCAACCTTTTTTTAGCTTTTAGCTAATGAGTTATGGATTAAGAAAATTGAATTGATAGAAAATGTGTCCAAATATGCGTGGAGAAAGAGTGAAAAACCCAATGTTGAAAAACAACCCTCAGTAAATCCAACCAGAATTCGAATCTGGATCTCCCTGTCATCGGCATTTAATATTATTTGATTAGGTTTCATTTTGAATATAATAAATGGACTTTGTACTTCCTTAGCTTTAATTATGATTTAATAAAACCTCGATAAATTTAAAAGTTGTTTTTAATTTAAAAAAAAATTGAACGTTAGAAACATTTTCAAGACTTGCTTGTACGAAATTAAGGGCACCACCTATTTGAAGGGAAATGTACTCAAAATGCGATACTGCTTATGAAAATGGCAGTTATAAACCTTAGAGATCATAAACAGCATTCCTCACCTATTCTGATTCTGATTCTGATTCTGATTTAGATTATTCTGTTGTGACCCTGTTACAAATTGACTTCATTTGTTTGAATTAGGAAAGTTACATATTGATATTTTTCTTAGTTTTGGAGATACCCATGATAGTGGTCACGCAGTATTAGGTGTAACTATATAACTATAAGAAGATATTAAAAGATCCACCTGTGTGCATATTCTCAAGTTTCCCTAAACACACTGTTTGGTCTTCCCTGAATGGTAGCATTCTTAACTTGATATACTATACTATTACTCTATCATATATTATGCTACGTTATAGTGAGACAATGCAAGATAAGTTTTCTACTTCAGGGTAAAGGAGGTTTACATGATAAATTAAACTTTCCCTTTTATATTTTCTGAGTTTGAATTTAACCACATAGCCTGTCACATGGCTTAAAGTGTCAAACTCAGAATATAATTCAATGGTAAATATAATGCACACCCAAAGATTTCTTTAGGCACGTAAATCTATGCCAAATTTAAATTTTTTATTCTTCTTTATTTTGGAACTAACCCAATTGTTGGACAAACGGTCCATGGTATCAGGCTTACAAAATGTATATATATATATATATATATATACACACACACACACACACGATAAATTTCGCACTTTTAGGTTTCCGGTGATAGAATAAAACGTTTCAGATTCCTGGGTTTTGAAATAACCCGCACCGGCAATCAAGGGGGATGAAGTGTTATGGTCTCAATATGAGTAAAAGTAAAACAAAATATATGTACGTCTAAGGTTTTAAAGTGAGAGCGTTTACACACAATTGTACATTTTATTCTTTTCTTCCTTTTTATGCCGGAGCTTAAGCTTCGTTTTAATGGGACAAGTAATATATTTGTTTGTATATTTATCCAAAACATACATACAGGTGTATCGGAATAAGTGTTACAAATGTACAGGGGTTGTAGATGAGCCGAAACAGAACATCTTTTATTTACTAAAGCAGAGTATACTTAAACCGAGATTACAGCTACTGTTCAAAATACCTCCATCGCATGCGATGTATGTTCTGCAGAGGCGCATAATGTTTTCACGCACGTCATTTAAGATGGCTGGCGTGTTCTTGATGTTGTTGAAGACTGCAACAATTCTGACCTAAAGTTGGACTCGTGTTATCTACCGTAGTCTCATACATGAGTGTTTATACGTAGCCCCAAAGGTATAAGTCCAAAGGCGTTAAGTTAAGTCAGGGGAGCGGGATGGCCAGGCAATGAGACCTCCGGCCAATCCACCGATTCTAAAAAGCAGTGGCTTAGTGTTCACGCCATGCACGCAGAAGACGAAGTGAGCTGCTGCACTATCACACTGAAACCAAATGGCCGCTTGAATAGCCAGACTCACGTATTCCAACAGGCAAAGTGGAATGTCCTGCAGGAACTTGAGTTACATTGAAGCATGGAGGCAGAGTGGGAAAATGTTTCACCCTATTAATCTGTCATTGACTATCCCAGTCCAGACCTTTCCAGAGAATCTGTGCTGATGGCTTGTTGGGTACGTCGTTTACCTGTTTTCCTCAGCATATTCATGAGGGTTATGGTCGCTGAATAAGCCATCCATGCTGAAGAAGCTATCATCTGTAAACAGGATATGTTGTAGGAATTGGGGCTCTTAAGTGGGCTGCTACAACATCCATCGGTAGAAGTCCACACGTGCAGGAAATTCCACTGGCTGTAATGCCTGCACCTTCTGTTTTTGTTACGGGTGAAGCAGTTGTTCATGGAAAAGTTCCCACACACACGCCGATGATTGACATGCGTTACTTGTGATATCACCCGCGTGGGGGTGGATGGGATTGCCTATACACGCTACAACACCTCATCCTTAAAGCTGGGCGTCCTGAAGAACCTTCTCGCTCCAACATCCAGCTTCGTGACTCGGAGTGAACCTGTTTCCCTTAAATAGTGGTCAGCTCGTGCGAA
Source organism: Timema shepardi (assembly GCA_902151425.1). NCBI lineage: Eukaryota > Metazoa > Arthropoda > Insecta > Phasmatodea > Timematidae > Timema > Timema shepardi. The sequence goes on along the minus strand of CABFVX010004539.1, from coordinate 56,299 downwards.
CAACGGGGTGCTGTCTGTTTGGAAATAGTCGGCAGTAGTCTCTCTATGCTTCTCTACAATAATTGCCACTATCTGCTCCCCACGTCAGATGCATGTATCTCAACTCCGCAAACGTGTAGACTGGCGTGGTGGTTGTCCTCGTGCGACTGTGAACATCGCGGGCCTTACACGCGCAATTTACACCTACAACTCAGTGTTCAACGGGATAGGTGAAACGCTAGGCTTTCCCGAACACGAATTTCCTAACTAAAAGGGTTCCATGTTGGCTCATCTATTGCCCCTGTAAATTTGTAACACCTATTCCGATACACCCTGTATGTACATATTTAAATTAGGTAACACACAAACACATGTCTAGTACACACGTCCCCAATTGCGGCGCTTCGTACCAGGAACGATTGTATACCTGTCCCTGGTATAGTTGACAACACCGTTCAGCACATCGATTTAACTCAAATGGCCCTCGCCCTAAACTGGAATCACTGAGCCTTAACTTTGAAATTAAACTGAGACTATAAGAGCGACCACCGGCCGGCCGGACTTAAGTATAATGCTTCCTTTCATGAACATCCATCTTCAAGATATTCTTCTTCTTCAAGAAAATACAATTTTTTGTTCTTTCTTTAACTTTTTTTAAGAAGCCACCGCTACGTGTGATAAATCTGGCTCACTCGGAGGACGGAAGTAAGGTGGAACTGCGTAACAACCCACTTCCGGGAGGGATAGAGAACCAGCTCTGAGCACGAAGCTTCTTACAATATCATCAATACAAGTATTATATCAAAAAGAAACCAGGATGAATACCCTGACAAACAGATCTGTGAATAAGATTAATATTTTTTTTATTTTTAACTTTGTAACATTTCCGGAAATAATCCTAAAACTATTATAGGTAATATAAGCCAACAAAACATAAAATAAAAAATTGTGAAAAAATGCCTTTGACAAGACTATAAATAAAATAAATTTTCTTTTATATACTGATTTTTAAAAAGAAAATAATTACATTTCACCATTGTGGTTTTGTAGTAATTTTTAGACAATAACCGAAGGCGACAAAAACTATGCTGAATGTTGTCATAGTGTTGAAGTGACAACATAATAATAAAGTGAAATGTGTCATTATTAATTCTAATGTTGGAAGAGTTAGGTGATTAGTTAGCACGCCTGACTCTGACCCGGGAGTTCATCCCGATAGTAGCTTTATCAGGAGATACATTTAGAACCACTTTTCATCATCAGTACCCCTAGTGAATATGAATACATGGTAGTAATATCACTAGTATAAATTACACTATATCCCCAGCACTGATGTAATGAGGAACCCAATGACGTCACTCTTCTATCCACCAATAGTGAGAACATAATATAAAATAGGTCAACCGTTTAAGAACTTTCTCTAAAAAGTTTAAAATTTATTTAATCTATCCACGCCGACAAGCAACATATGTATATCAATGAGATAGGGATGAGTTAGGTATCATTAAAATAAAAGTGAGTGAATTTACGTAGAGGTAGAGAGAAATTAGATTACAAAAATTTTCAATACAACCGACCGAGATTTGAACTCCGTTACTTACAAACCAGATTAAACGAGGTCATGACCTTGCCCGTCAATGCCATGGATGATTTTGTCTGATTTTTCTTCACGTGAAGACATTATTCATCCCAACCAGGATTCAAACCGTGGTGCCCTAGAGAGTGTTTGTTTTTGGGCTGCACCTGGGGTTCTAGGCCAGTACGGACGCTGACATCTCCTCGCGACATCTGTGCTACCCTGTGACATCAACAATTCACACTTTCCCTCATCACACGGAATCTGCGATCCGCCCTGAAAGAGGGTCGTGACCCTTCACACGTGTCTGCTCATTTAGTTCCCACCGACAACAAGGACCCGTGTCGACGCTTCAATTATGACTGGAACAATAAAGGCAGCGGTGGACTTGATTAGGTACCCCTCCAGCCTCAAGTGGGTCTACTTATAAAACTGGGGCAGGAAATATCTCTTATATTATTGTCTATGATTGTATGCTCTTTTTGTGTGTGTTGATTAATAGTTTGATAGGTTAGGGAGAGAACGAATGAATAACCAATGTTTGGCCAAGCTTTTGTACAATTTTTTTATAAACTCAGAACTTATGGCTTTAAGAAAAAAAAAGAGTAATTTTCATGGTTTTTATATAATTTTGCAAGGATCGAGTTGGAAGGTGATTCACACATGATACAGACGCCCAAAAGCAAACATAATATCCAATGATACAGCATTTATTTAATTATTTAATAGGGGTGTGCGAATGTTACTTTAAAAAAAAATGGAATTAAGGTTTAAGTGCAAGTTTAAACATGTGAAGCAAAACAGAAATCGAAGATAAGGTTTTTCGTTGCGGTCACACAATTTTTATTATTATTATCCTTTAATTATAACTAGGTAAAAGTAAAGGTTAAGAGAGGAAAGTGAACCCATTATATTATTTTATTCTGACTTTTGAATTTATCTATGCTTGCGTAAAAGGCCTAAATGTATTTAATCACGAGTCGTTGACATATTTTTAGTGGCTATTCTGAATGTGATTATATGCTGAAATATGTGCTACCTACAGAGATATTTAAAATATGTTAATGATTTTTTGAAATTTTATTCTTCCTTTGAAATTTTTCAAAGATACGAATGTTATTGTGAGTGTCAAAGTTTCGCATACCCGATCAATTTGAGTTCAATTTCATACTCAGCAGTAGAGACTACTTATAATATTTATCATATATTTATAGAAGTTATTGATCAGAATATGCAAAAGAAAATCAACCAGAATTTGACTAAAGGCGAAACAAAGAAAAGTTGTTCTCGAGGCCACTAAAATAAAGTTGGGGCCTTACGAGGACCGTAATGAAAATTCCCAAGAAACCGTAAATATCAACTACTGACGGATATTTTTCTTTTTTCCCCACCGCGTCTTATAACACGCCCAGGCTATTACACGTCCAGGCTATCCGCACTGACGACTTCTGGCACTTCTATAGATACCCTTTTTCTCCTGCACTCCTATTTCATGTACGACTACAATATTTGTATTCATAATTCATTGAGTATATCAAATTAAATCTCCTGTAGGATTCTGGTAAAAAGGTACTTTTATAGAATACACATTTTTGCGTTCAACATTAATATTTAATTTTTTATTTATTTGAGGTATTTAACATGCACTTTTTGAACCAAATGATTATATTATCACACGAGAATTTCTATGAGTGAGCGCGAAAGGACCTACAAATTTTGGTGGGAAAGTTATTTTAAAATACCTTCCAAAGTACTTTAAAATTCCACAATCGACATGGAACCGATGACTTTACTTCCCCTCCAAAGGAGTTGTGCTATGGATTTTTATCGCTAAAAAAAAATCCGTTGACCCCAGGTGTGTTTGAACCCAAGAACATCAGGTCCTGAGGAGTGCACTTTAACTCAAGACCTCCAAGGTCCACAAACATTAATGACATTTACCTTTATTCTACGTATTATTTTATAGATATTGATAATGTCTGTGGAAATTGGCAGTAACAGATAATATGACTTAACATATTATGAAAATTATTGTAGTAACTTTTATAAATGACAAAACAGTTCCTTCCTATCTGAATCACACTGTTATGCTGAATAGATAAAATATTTTTTATCTAGCAAGAATGATGAAATACTCATCAGTCGTGGGGTGAAGGATTTTCTTAACGAGGAATTCTACTTCGTTGCCATGGCTACGTACTAAAATATCATCCTTTTACTCACCAGCTTCATGAGTTCTTTTGTGTGTGGTTTCTTTGACACGCGTAAGGCGAGAATTAAAAATCACATGGTGACCTTGGATGAGAATTCCACAATAAAAAAAGACCGCTAGAAAAAGAAGACGGAGAAATTAACTTGGGTTTTCAACTCCTTCCCTCCCCTATTTACCCTTCCCGGCAACCATAAAACCACACTGTGATGTCATCCCCAGCCAGGATAATTGAGTTCCGTTATTTAAAACTAGGCTAAGTGCCAGGAATATACTTCAATACTCAATCAAACTATAGAGTTTTTCTTACAAAAAGAGTCATTTATAAATGACGCCATACCATAGTGTGAGATACAAAACAATTAAAAATACATTTTCATTCTTGAAAAAGAAATATATAATGATTCACAACTTAGACTACATTTTCGCCTTTCCAAAGCCGTTGTCGAGAACACAAAAACAGTTGCCCATCATCTCTGCATGTATCTGTTTCAACTTCTGACTGGAGATTAACGATGTCTGTGAGTTCTACTGTCCGTAACCCAAAAAGAGAATGTTTCGTTATAATAATTTTATTCCTTTCCACCAGGAATATTCTAATATAGTAGTTTACCGTTACAGTCCTTCTAGTGTCATGATAAAGTCCACTAATAGTTTTAAACCTCTTCATCCTTTATTTTAAGTTAAATACTTTTTAGCACCGCGTCTTACAGGTTATACTTATATTGGCCAATTATGTTAATGAGTTAGAGTCGAGGAAGGTTGAATTTAGAGGAAGTGTATCAGCATTTTCGTGAAGTGAGACAGGACAACTATTTTGGTCAAACCACCCTCAGTACACCCAACCGGGATTCTAACTCTGACTTCCCTGTCATAGGCAGTCAAGTCTATTGCGAGAGTGACGCTTTACACCATGCGGCCACCGAAGCAGGTAGTTAAACAGTTCCATTCATTGACAGTTACTATAAATAGTATTATACTCCCTCAAACTGTTCTTTACTTTAAATAGTCCAAGTTCCTTAAAGTCACTTCTGGCGCCAGAACTAAAGATTAGTGGTCGTTAATTTACTCCTGACCCCTTTTCAATGAAACCGTTGACTTCCACACTCTCTTGTGTTCTCCTTTTGCAATGGTTTATATAT
>CABFVX010004539.1:37525-50025 GCA_902151425.1 Timema shepardi | reverse complement strand
CCTGGGTAGTCTATACCAGTGTTTCCCAAATCAATTATAGTTACATACCCTTTTAGGGAACATCATATAAGCAACGTTCCCTTTTTAGCTTTTGATAAACATAAAATAAAACAAAAATCTGCTATTTTGTAAAGTATAAATGAGATTTCTAAATTTTACAATCACTCCAGTGGGGTTTTTTCCCCCCGAAGAGGGGACAGAAACAATTTTACTCCCATCTTAGTTGCGTCAGGAGTGAAGTATAAGTGATTTAAATAATACTGGAATGGTGGACAAAAGTGTGTACAGAATGATTATTAAAGTGTAATTAAATCAATTATACAGTAAAATGTAATATACATCAAACATTATTATTTAACATTTTATTTTTCAGATGGTTTGTAAATTTCAGTAACAATGTAGAAATATTGAAGTATTGGGCTTATTCTAATTAATGGTTGTGTTCTAAGTTCTCCTCATGTTTTAAACTGGCACAAATTAAATTTAAAAAAGATTTGCACGTTTTATTGATTCATATTTACCTTACAACTCCATTAGCTAAAACTTTATGTTCGGTAAATTTAAAGCCATTCACTATTTTCATTAATTTTCCTTTCTCATTAAAACTAGTATCAATTCTGGCATCGAGAAAACAATTAACTAAATTAATTTTTATATTAATGGAGTTAGATAGGTGAGACGTGGCTGGACGCAACTTAATCAAGACGCAATTAGATTTACCCGCGTGACATAGAGAAATAAAGGTTCAATTGACATTTCGTTAAAATCTAAGTTCATTTGTTTGTCAGACATTTATCATAAAATGATTAATAAAACTTAATGAGACGTTGCGTACCTTATTTTCGTACTTCCGGGTCCACGCGCATCACAGTTTAGGAAACAATGATCCAGAACATCACTATGGTCTATATCTTAATAGTGTCGTATTTTGTAACGCCATTACACATTTTATCTGAAAGATAAGTATACCCGCCACACAGTACTGTCCACCAAGTTGCCTATACCACCGCATTCACGGCGAAGCCCATCAACTTATCCGTGGAGCTGTAACGAAATATTTCTCAAGTCACCACTGACAATGGTATTTTGGTATTGAAAATATTTATTGAGTAACGATTCGATAATAAGTTAAATATTATGAAATATTAGAATAAAAACAATCAAATTATCCGAGTAAAAATATTCTAGCTATTTGAATAATTTGTAAGGGTTGTGGGTCATGACAATAAGACCAATTTAGTGTCTATATTGGTTTATTTGTAGTATTTGTATAAAAATGTGTGTTTAGCCCTCTGATATAGCATTGTATAACATAATAACCAATAATAGCTAATAATATCGTTTTATGCTCAACATGATATAAAAAAGATAAAAAAGAGAAGCAAGTGGATATATCATAATCATCAATAATTTTTATTTTCTCTCTATCTTCCAGGTAGAGAAAGTATTGTGATCATCAAAAAAATCGAACTCAAGATTTTGATGAATCTTGACGTTTCATGACTCACTGAATCCGAAAAAGTGGTTTTTGAATTTCCGTCTGTCTGTCTATCTGTGTGTACCTCCAACTAGAGCCCAAACTATTTTACTGATTGAGCTTAAAACTTGATATCTAGGGCTTTCATAGGGTTGCCCCGAGGGATTTTTGCAATTGGATATCTACTCCTAAAATTAATGGTAGTTTACTGAAGGCCAAAAAGAGAAAAAGTTGATTTTCTCAAAATTGGCTCTAACGATTTTGATTAAATTTCATTTGTAAACATTAATAAATATTACAAATAAAATGACTACTCTCAATATTTCGGCAAAATGGCTTTAAGGGCTCCTGTCTGATGTGTAAATTAACATTTTTTATAATATCTCCGAAACTATTTGAGATATGAAATTACTTAGCATTACAAATATGTGTATATATTTATAATACAAATATTTTATTCGAAACATATTTTTATAAAATCAATAACTTTCAATATATACGCAATTATACATTTTTTTAAAAACTTTTTGGACATTAAAGTTTAAGTATTGAGACCGGTAAAAAAAAATCTAACCTGAAATGTTGATGGATATTGACGTCTCATGACCCCCCGAACCCTAAAAAATAGTCTTTGCAATCCCGTCTGTCTGTGTGTCTATTAAAACTTAAAATTAAGAGTAGTTTTATAAGGGGCGAAAAGAGAAAAAATAGGTTTCCTCAAAATATGCTCCAACGATTTTGATTAAAATTCGTATCTAGGTGTTGATTAAGATAGTAAATAAACTGGCTATTTTCATTTTCCCACGAAAATGATTTTTAGGGTAATTTACAGACGCGTTAATTTCCGTATCCACATAACTATTTGAAATACTAAACAGCTTAGCATTGCAAAATTGTAGGACGATTAGAAATAAAAAAAACTGTTATTTGCCATATATTTTTATAAAAGCAAGAGTTTCTGAGATATTTGCAAACATATTAATACAGTTTTGTGAGCTTTAGTTGTAAACATATACTACTTAAGTCTTAACGCAATAATTCTCCAATGCCATAGTGCAATTAAATATAAGTATCTAAAAAAAGTATGTTTTTTCCTTAAACCTCTTAGGAGAAATGTTTGTACAGCAATGATCTATCTCCATTTTAGATTCAATAGTCAATATTTACATTTTTTATTGGTCAAAATGTATAAATGAATAATTAAATATCAATGCTAAGACTTGAAGATGTGCAACACCTAATAAAATGTTAAAATTTTAACAGGAAATCTAAATTTTAATACGAAGTGTTGACCCTTGTGGACCCAATATTAATCTTTTTTATTGGTCTAAACATACAAATGAGGACATTAATTCTTTAAAAATAAAAAAAAAGATTTAAAACAGAAATTTTGATGAATCTTGACGGCAGTCTTGCCTTCTTACACTATTCCGTTCAGAAATCTTACGAGTTTATAGAAAGAGAGAGAAAGTCTGTGCGGTGCGCCATACCATTTATTTTTAAATACTTTCGAATGAATTCCCCGAAATCGAATAGTCTTATATAGATAATTCAAATGTCAATGTCAAACACCAGCCTCTTGTTCGCTGTCTTAATTTCAAAGGAAAATTGTTTAAAACTCAAGCAGTTTCTCACCAAGGCATGATGTGGGAAAGTTAGACAGCAACATTAAGGTAACTGGTTTTTATATAAGACAGTTCTTAAACAACAGCTTGTTTGTAAGGAAAGTTCCGAAACAGATCTGTGTTGAAGTTAACCTCTACACCACCACTCAATAAATAAAACTGGTTTCGTTATTAAAATGTTTCCATTTAATTGTGACTATAATATAATAATTTTTCTAGACAATATAAACTAAAAGTAATATGTAGTAAATAGGTAACTCTTTTAGTTTAACTTTTGATGGGAAGGCGGATAGCAGTTTGTGTGCGAACTGATCAATAGGTTCATAGTTTTAGAATATTTACAAATGAATAAATATAAAGTATTAATATTAAAAGTAACCACTCATTTTAAAATACATTTCAAGCCATAATTTATTCAAATAAAGTTAATACATATTTGTAAATTAATGGGAAATTATAGAAATATTAATCATTTCTTGTCTCGATTTTATGGGGGAGTGTGTGTCTACTAACTCAGAAATGTGTTTGTGTGTCTGTCTTTACCTTGATTTCGTTTAAAACGTAATATTTGGATTGTATATGGTTAAACCATTGGGCCAAATAGAAGTTTTAATTCTAGATATAAATTTAAGGGTATTTTAATAATAGCTTATTTATGAAAATTTAAAAATTTTTCAAACGGTTATATATATATTTTTATTTAAAAGAGATTTATGGAAAGTGTTTCACTCGATAACTAACATTTTGTACAAGTTTTTTGGGAATATTTTAAAAGTTATTACTTTTTAAATTTTGTTAGATATTTATATTTGTAGTGTTTTACTTTCTAGCTACCTTACAGATATAGAAAATATTGTGATCGTAAAAAAAATTGAACTAGAGATATGGATGAATTTCAACGTTTCACGATCTCCCGAATCCGAAAATATGGTTTTTGCATTTCCATCTGTCTGTTTGTACCTGGGGATGGAGCCTAAAATATTTTGACTATCAGACTAAAACCTGGTATCTAGGGTTCTCATAGGGTTGCTCCAAGGGATGTTGGAAATGGGTATCTAACCCTAAAATTAAGGGTAGTTTCTTTGTGGGTTAAAAGAGAAAAATCAATTTTTATCAAAATTGGCTCTAACAATTTTGATTAAATTACATTTATAAACATTGATCAATATTTTAAACAAAATGACTATCCTCAATTTTTGTCAAAATTACTTTAAGGATTCCGGCCTGATTCGTAAATTCTATTTTTTTAAATCACATTTTTGTAACTCTTTGAGATATGAAACTACTTATCATTGCAAATATGTAGGTCTATTTATATTAAAAATCTTTTATTTGAAACATATATTTTTATTAAACCAATAATTTTCAAGCTGTACGCAAATATATATATATTTTAAATTTTCGAGAACTTAAGGTTAAAGTATTGCGAGCGTAAAAAAAATCTAACCCAAGAGGTTGAGGGATGTCGAAGTTTCATGACGCCTGAACTTTAAAAAGTGGTTTTTGCCATATCGTTGGTCAGTGTTTCTGTTTAACTCTAAAATTAAGAGTAGTTTAACTATGGGCAACAATATAAAAAATTGATTTTTTCAATATAGGCTGTAATGATTTCGATTAAAATACGTTTCTAGGCGTTGATTAAGATTATAAACAAAATTGATATTTTCACTTTCCCATTAAAATGACTTTTAGGGTACTTTACAGAAGCAGAAATTTTCGTATCCCCGCAAATATTTGAGATACTAAATAACTTATCATTCCAAAATGAATGTAGTACTATTAAAAATAAAAAACTTTTATTCGAAATATATTTTTATTAAATCAATAGTTTCTGAGATATTTCCAAATATATTAATACAATTTTGTGAAATTTATTTGTACAGAGATACAATTTAAGTTTTAACGTAATAACGCTCTATTGCCATAGATTAAGTAAATAAGTAAGTATCTTAAAAAGTTGTTCTTTTTCCTTTAACCTCTTAGGGGAAATATTTGTACAGCAATTATCTATCTCTATCATTTTAGACTCAATAGTCAATGTTTTTCTGTTTTATTTGTCTAAATTTATAAATGAGGAATTTAATAACAATGCAATAACCATAAGATGTACATCCTCGATTAAAATATCGAAAATGTTAACCAGAAGTAGAAATTTTAATACGAAGTGTTGACTCTTGTACACCCAATATCGATCTTTTTTGTCCAAATATACAAACGAGAATTTTAATTCTTTAAAAATAAAATTATAAAATTTAAAATCAGCAATTAAAAAAGTTTTACGTAAGTATAACGCAATTTTTTCTCGGGTTTCACACATATTACGAGTTTTGAGTAAATATTGTAATGACATTATTTTACTGCTATGCTTGCTGGGTTATTTACATGGTGTTGTGTGGGTTTTATTGGTCAGTGACTGTACTGTCAGTAGGTTGTTTTCGCACACGTGCAGTTTGTAACTGTGTCAGGAACATTCTGTTGCCTTGTTTCAGCCCTCACAACATTTCAAAACCAAAACTCTCAGGGTGGGTGCGAGAGAGAGAGAGCAAGCGATATCTTTCAATAGCCTATTTGAGTATTTATCTTTTATTTTCAAAACGTAGTTTTGCTCTTGCTCGCTAGAGCTCAGCAGCTCTTGGTGATAAATGTGAGTAAAAGCAAGTTTTTTTTTGCATTGCTGACTATGGATTCTGACTGAGGATTAACGTGTGGAGAAACGCGTGTGTCATGCCAATTTCTTTATCATAGTAATTTGTGAATACCTATTCAAACTGAAGTGAAGCTAATTAAAACAAATACTTTCTCGATTATTAAATAAAATATGAGTTCTGATAGTTTCTAAATAAAATTATGTGAAAATACAATACATAAAATGTGCTTCAAATACACTATGTTTACTTACCAACCTGAGAACACTATCTAAAAGATCGTATCGTGACAATATCTTCATTTTTAAACAATGGAGTGAGAGTCCGTGCGGAGTTTCATAACATTTATTTTACATAATAAAACATACATTTCTTGTTTTTCGATGAAAAAAAAAATCTAAAATGGCTTTTGCGAGTTTGTTCAAAATAGGTGTATATGGGAGTGGTTTACGTACTAAATATAGTTATAGGCCCTATGTATTTTTTTAATGAGGATAGTTTATTGATGATTTTTTTTTATTTGAGTATTTTTAAACATTGCTTTAACAGTTTTGTTTAAAATGTATATTTGAAGAATGTTTCAAATAATTAATGAGAAAAAAAGCTTTTTGCCCTAGGAAAAACTATTTAAGGATGATTCCTACGTGTGCCATCACAAGTCAAGATAAGATCTCCCAATATAATGAATGTACGTTCTACTCCGCAAGTTTTAAAGATATAACGTTGAAACAAAAATCATACATTTTAAAATAACTCTAAAAATAGCCTTATAGGGTCACAAAATTATTATTTTTTTCTTGAAGATGTTTTTTTTGTAAACGTATTTTTTACTAATTATATACAGCTTAGGCTATTTGGCTTGGTCACTAAAATGGCCTGTAAGAATCTTTTTGACGGATTGTAGATTGAAAAATGTCCATGTAAGCATATGCCCATCTAGAATAGGAATCAAGAAAAAGATAAGTTTAAAAATCAACTCAATGCTTTCAAGGCTCAAATAGTATAGTTACTGTGTAAACACGTCAGAAGAAGAGGGAAAGTGTTATCAGTAGATTAACAAGAGGACTCATTAGGTCAACTTCTCGTTTTATTCCCTTTAATCCTTTTAATCCTATTTTGTCATTGACATCTAAGTGTGATAACGCTTAGACTGCTTAAGTGTGTCAAGTTAAGGTGCAACTCATTTCGCAAAATAGCTTATAATTCTCCAAGCTAGCAACGTCGTTAGGGGTAGTTAACTGGAAATCAATTTTGACAATATGAAAAAGTATGTGAGATTATGTTATACAATTTATTTTATTAGGTGATAAAATACATTTGAGTTGCTATCTACGATAAAACCATTTAATATGCTAAACCGTTTATGAAAAAAAATATTACAAAACTCTAGACATAATCCTGTTATATATATATATAAACAAGATTATGTTTAGATTTTTGTAATATATATATATATATATATTGGTATATTAAAGCTATTTATGTAAATAACCCTCTATAAATCATTAAAATGTAATCAAAGTCAACATACACGTTTTTAAACAAATACACTTTTGATATTTGTTGCTTTATGTGAACCTCAACCTAGTTTTTAAAATCAGTATTTATAATGAATTATATCAAAATAGCATATTAACATTTTGAGTATATATTTTTTTTACGTATAAACTAGTCAATCTATATATATATAAGTACATAGCCATAAAAATGGCATGTTAAAATATACTTCTTAGAAACCGGATGCTATATAAAAATAGTATTTTCACTAAAATGTTAACATCTTGAGATATATTTTGTTAGATTTACAATCTTTCAAATAAAAGGAAATTATAGATCACAGTTTTTAATCTATTATGCTACAGAAAAAAATATTTAAATTATTAGGATTCACATACTTTTAATGTATGTCTCAAAATTCAAAATTTGGTCATTAGTCCCAGAAAGTCTAACAGAAAGTGCAACATGGAAAAATACACAAATATTACATTATTTCCGGTACCTCCTGGAATCAAATTAAGTTCCTTAGCTCTACAGTGAGCTATATTAATAACACAACCTCCCCCCCAAACAATAGCTTATCGCGAGGAACAACCATACAGCCACAAGTTTAGTGCCCCAAACCAAAGCAAATCTTGTGTGTAAAAACCGCCGTAGAAAAGCAGACTGGGCTAACAGTCGCATTGTGTGAGGGAAGCCAACTATTACAAGTAGATCGCGGCAAACAATGCAGTGCAAGGCACGCAGCTGTGATAGGCCTCTCCCCACCCTATTAGAGGGGGGAGACACGCCCCCTAATACCCAGGCTCTGAAGGGGGCCACAAACAAGGATATGGACAGGGGGAAATGATTGATTTGGCCCGGGAAAGAGGGCATTATTCCTTATTCTGCGGGGCCCGTAGCAAACAATACCTGACATAGAATCTGGCGCAAACAAAATCCCTTGCAATTTATCTTCGGGCTGGACTTTGGTTTTATTTCTCTCTCTGTCCGTCATGAGGGGATATATTAAAGGAGGAAAAGAATTTAATACCATTTTTGTGGCGTGGGTGTCACGTGAAGATCTTGTGGTTTGGGGAAATAAATAACTGCCCTCTGCAATCACTATTTGTTTTATCGAGAGGGAGTAAAAACCTATCGAGTTTGAAGTTATCAATAAGTTACGGTTCGAGCCTAACCGACAACATAATATTTATTTACACGCTACCCTAATGATATCATTCCCTTGGTTGAGCGGTAAGGAGGCCAAGTAATGTTCTACGTCTCTTTCAATTTCCAGGTAAGACCTATAAATAGTACAGTTACAGGAGATTAGCGCTGGTCATTTTGTGTTAGGCGGGTTATTATAGATCAAGTAAATTTGTTTGTTGTGTGCTTCTACAAACGTATGTCTGGAAAAAACACGTTAAATACCTAAATAAAATAAAGACAGCAATTAAACATAAAATACAGCCCATAGAGAAGTAGGGCTATACTATCTTAGGCCCATCGTATTTAAAAGCAGCGTTCAACTAAAAATAGAAAAGATTACAAAATCAAATATATTTAATGGCATGTTAGCATAAAATAGTACAAAGAGCGATGGATTGGTTTAGTTTCCCGAGTGTGTGCAATGATTCTAAAAATCTGAAATTATGTCTAGGTATAAGCTCAGACAACATTTATTAACCTTGGTATACCAGATTATGAGTTGGCGAGATTAGATACTTAACTGTCCCTGTGGTATGGTGGTCAGTGCACCTGACTACGAACCGAGGGGTCTCTGGTACCAGGGGTAATTTTCCTGTAAGAGGAATCATCAAAAAGGTCAACAGTGTTCTGTTATAAGTTAGGTTAAAGATTATTACTGGCTCCATATCTTCATAATCACTATCATCACATCATCGCATTGTGGGTACCACGTGTATACAACCTCCATAGGTGTACTCTTGGCAACATTTTGTGCCGTCAGAAAGGCAAATAGTCTAAACACACAGGTGACTGAACTATATATATATATATATATATATATATATATATAATGTGTATATGAGTGGGGATAACACAGTTAAATATCCTATTTCCGTTTTAAATATCGATAGTCACTACTTCCTTTCTCAATTAAAACAAAATACATAAAGCAACATTATAATTAATAAATAAAAGAAAATTAAAACTAGCATTGTTTGATTAGGTGAAAAAGCTTAACTTTTCCCCATGCAATAATAATCATCATACTAATATTGTTAATTAAGTCATCATGTTTAATTATTTATGGCGCGCATAGTTTAATTTCAGGACCTTCCAAAAAATGTATTATTGGTGGAACTGGGTCCTCCCCTTTTACAGTGATGAAATAACGCCCGGGGGAATGGGTGTTGTGTATACTATAAGGTTAAGTTAATCATGTGGTGATATAGTCGGTATGTTCAGAAAACTGACTTTAAAGCACCATATAAAACATAATTGAAACATATTATTTAGTTTGATCTGTAATGAAATCATTTTTAGTATGGTTATAATTTCAAGAAAGTCCTTATAGGCGTTTTCAATAAAAAAATTTGGTTGCAAGTAAAAATTGGTAATAATCAAATCCAAAACAAAACTCCACCCCAAACCATTACCTTGAAATCACCCGACTGTATTTAAGAGCGTAGAGATTCGTGTTCTAGCTATTGACCGATAAAATACCTTAGAATTAGATTTGAGCCCTGTTTAGGTAAAAAATTTAGTCATTATGTGGTGAGGTACAGATTATGTGGAAGGTTATTAAGTGGGCTAAAGGGGATTCTAGTTAATATCTGTATTTTTATAGTTTTAATAACAAACAAAAAACTAGTTTGGCTGGAATAAATAGAATATTATTCTAGTATATACATTTAATTTAAAATGCTACACGTAGTAATCTCAACAGTTATTGAATATTTATCATGAGAGCCTCTGAATTTGACCAGGACCTTTTGATTTAATGGCATATTTTGGTTTCAAAAATGTTTGTTTAAACACCTCTATGCTCAATATAAATATTCAAGAATTATTTATATTACAAAATGTAGAGAATTAAACTAAACGTTTCTACTGAAACAATATTTATTTATTTTGTTAATAAAATATATTTTATTAAAACTGGAAAGCTTAACTCACGTTTCCTTCCATCCCATCCCACCTTTATTAAGGGTTCACCATAAGGGCCTGTAGGAATAATAATAATGAACTGCTGGATAATTCCACTGATCCCTCCCTAAGAAGTATTGCAACTCCATAGATTGTGAAGGCATCAGGAAATGACCAACCAAACCTTTGTAAAATTAGATCTCCTTCGAAACATTATTATCCAGTAGAGTTCAGCTGTGTATGCGGGAACGGAACAGAACGGAAATAAAACCTAAAATGCGACGTCTCTTGAGACTGATTGATTGTACTATCAAGTCCGATGGCGGAGCTCCCCCACGACAAGCTCAAGTGGATCCAAGATGGATGGATTGTCCACAACATTAGAAACCAACCATTTATTTTGTTAAAATAACCTCAGTTGCTGGGAAATTAAATAATCCTATTCAAGTGCCATTTATATAGTTGATATAATGTTGGCTAGAGTACGTAGCGTCTTATTACTATTTTCTTTGCGCCGCATCTTACTAGCTAGCCAGGTTATCCTTATTTTAAAAAAAATATTAACTAAGGATGATAAAAGTGAAATTTAGAGAAAAGGTGCATTTAGTTTCATGGAAGTAAGTGAGAATCCGTTCACAGAAATCTACCCTCAGCCGAGATTCAAGTCACGACCTCTCCATTACCGACAAACCCAGACTAGACAAGTTTCACCTTTAGTCCATGTTCACATTAATGCAGGTAAAAGCGTCCTCTTGTCCATTTAGATATATGGTACGTTAACAAACTTATCTGTGAACACAGTATGAGGAGGATAAATTTTAAGTAAATGTATACGTATTATCTTAGAATAAAACCACTAATTAAATAGAATAATAATCAGAACACCCGGGAAGAATTTAAATCCCAGTCTCTTGAAGCAGAAAAAGCCATGTTAGAACACAGTGATTTACATAGTTCGTCCAGTCTCGTTTGCGGGTGACGGGAAGGACGGGGTTTGAATCTCAGGTGGGTGATGCTCAGAACGTTTAAAAAATGTTTCCCACTCTTCCTCCAAGTGAGAGTAGTTTTCAAATAAATTCTACGTTTCTCATCCCTACCCTAATAAAGTAGCTACAGTAGCACCATGGCTTCTTTGGTGCTGACTGATAGTTCACAGCTGACTTCTGACAGTCAACATTTAGGTATATACCTAAATTTTGACTGTCAGAAGTGACAGCTGCTAAACACATGTTTTTGCAGATCATATGGTTCGGCGTAGGGATACATAATTTGGTCTGGTAACTTTTAAAAGCTTTTAACTGTCAGCTGTGAGCTGTCATTCAGCACAAAAGAAGCCATGGGGTTACTGTACATGCGGATAGCTTGGGTGAGAGTATCAAGGTCTCTTTCACACGACGCCACCATGGCCGTGCCACAACGGTGGTGCCATCATTTCTTTGAATTTGTTAAAGTGTAACCTTTCAGACGTGATGGCAACACCACCGGTGGTGCTGCCACAGTTTTAGATGACAAACGAGGCGATTTTTCAAGCAACAAAGTTGGTGGTGCCACCATGTATCTAAGTTAAACGGAGATCTTCAAACGAGACGCGACTCTCTGTGCGGCCATAAGTATATATTTTTTATGCTGAAAAGTATGTGTGTTTGTTTATTTGAATGGATTTTGACACAGAGAGGGAAAAGTACATCTTTCTTTGATCGATCCTGCCAAAGTTGGTGAATCCAACATCTTCAATTTCTCCGCTTTCACCGATTACGTAGCCGCATGTACAGTACAGAAAAATAGTCAGTGCTACTTCTTCATGTTCCAGCTGCATTTTGAAACTACTCAGGACTGGGGCGATTGGCGGCATGAGAAAAATGATCACGTCACCAATAGAAGCGCCACCAAAATATGTGGTGGAGCGTCCACGGTGGCGTCATGCTAGAGGGCACACTGCAAAAAGTAGAAACACTTTTCCGTTAACTTTAAATTATTTAAAGCACCTTACGGGATGAAACCAGGGGTCCCATGTATTTTTAGTTGGCTGCACGGACTCGCGGTCTTGTGAAAGGAACAGTTGTTTTCTCCACAGCTTTTAAGTGTAGCCGGAGGCAAGGTTCAATTTCCCACGATAAAAATCGCTACCCCAGAATAGTGAGAGTGGATCTCCGGAGGCCTCCC
>CABFVX010004539.1:14800-37397 GCA_902151425.1 Timema shepardi | reverse complement strand
TCCCCCCACCCCCGAGCTTGAGTCCCTGGTGAGAGGCGCAGAGTTCCACCTCTCAGATGTGGATAAGTTTCGCCACTTCCTCTTGCATTTGCACCGCCTGATTCCCTTGAAAGGAGCCACATCCTTTAAGGCCACCTTGGAGGGGAATTAGGATTTTCTAACGGTCGAAAGCGTTGAAGTTCAGACGGTCATCTACCTGCTTTGAAAGATTAGTTTGAGTCCAGTTGGGTGTACTTTTAGTACATGCCGCGCAAAAATAAATAAGGTAGGACTGATTCGGAGTTCACCGTAAGTTAAGTCCAATGCGAAAATCACGTGTAAACACAATAACACGAATAGTGATTTTATTGCCACATATTGTTTTAAAAATAGCGTTGAGCGATATTTATCTGATTGATTAGAAAAATACAATAGGATTTCTTCATCGCATCTAACCATCCATTTGCGTTATTTGCATATATATATATATATATATATATATTAATTACGCTAATGTAGTAGAGATAAGGAAATGTACCAGAATTTGCATGTAAAACGAGGTAAACTAGTTTGAGAAAAACACCCTTTACATCCACGCAAATGAGGGTGCATTTCCTCTATAATTCTACATTTATATATCTACTCTATTTTTTGTGAACATTCGTACTGTACGGATGGGAAGTAAGAGTGAGAGAACATGATATGTCTTAATGCATTTAAGGTTGTTTAATTCAGTCACTAATTATATAAAAATAAACATACAAATAGCGAAATCGCTATAGTAAGTTAAGTTTAGAGTAAAAACGTATTTTTTGGGGGCCATGATTGAGAAAGTTTAACGATATAATTATCATAGTAGCATTAATAATATTTATCAAAAGAAATATGCAGATGATATGCTTTGATGTATGAATACATGAAAGTAGATTTAGTAGCTTTTAGAAATAATATTGCTAGTTGATCATAATTAGACCGCCTCTGTGGCCCAGTGTTCAAAGTTCATGGCTACACATCCAGAGGTCCCGGGTTCGATCCCCGGTGCTAGCTGATATTTCTGTGAAGCAGCGGGTCTGAAGCGGGATCAACTCAGCCTTGTGAGGACAATTTAGGAGTTGCTTCAATGAAAAAGTAGTGTATTCGGTCTAGAAAACCGAGAATAGCGGCCGGAGGGCTCATTGAGCTGGCAACATGACACAATATATCCGCAAAAGTTGGCACTATCTTCGCCAAATGACTGTGGCCGCTCAGTAGATATGGCTCTATTGCGGCCTGAGCCCATGGAGGTGAACATAATTATATTGCAGTTTTTATTTTGATTTACATTTATTCCCCAACTATTTAAGTACAACATATTTTATAAATGAACTATACATTTATAGCATCCCTCACACAGTTATCATGGAAACTGTCCCTCCTTTCTATTCCAACACACACACACACAATGGTACACACACTCACAATAATAGTGCCAGCTCTCTAAAAGTGTTAAAGTAACAACATTATTTTCCTTCAAAATTTATACATTGAAAAATGTAAATTTAAAACCTAATTAGATTTATAAATATAGGCAATGGAGGTGTATAGAAGGGTGGAAATTATTATCTCCTTTTAATTCTTTAGTATTTAATGTGGATATTTTAAAATTTAAATGTTGAAATTCAACGTAAAATTCTCTTTACAAGTAGATGGTATTTAATTAAGATATTTACTTTAGTTTTTTTTAAAGGTTATTACCGATTGACTGAGCTCACGTTTCCTTGACGACAACATCATGGCTACTGATTTGAACTCCAGTCGCTTGCTTCTTGTGTTCACCCACGCAGGACCATCGCGTCAATTCGTTTGCTTATCGCCGCGCCGCGCCACCCCACCGGGTAAAAAAGAAAGGAAGAGAGAAAGAGAGAGAGATAAATATACAAGGAATAATATCCTGGCCGCCAACTTGGTTTCCATTTTACAAACTAATATCGTACTGTGGCGTTCCTTCGTTCTCACGTAGAGGACTCGCGATTCATGCCCGAAGGAGGTACCAAATTTGTGATATTACTTTTTTTTGTCGTGCCTACACGTTGTTCGCTAAATTCGTAATGCTACGCGGAACTACACCATTCTGAAGGAAAGGGTGTCCTTTGGACTTCTGATAGTGTGTCTACACGGAAGTTTGCTTTATAATGCAAATTACAAGTCTATAATTATGTTGTATTTATTCTAATGAAACGACACTCGATTAAACAGCATTTAACATTGTAGGAACTAAAAGTTTTCAATGCGTGGCAGCTTGAAAGTTTGAAATCCTGATATTAGCGCACCGTGGACCTTACCTACAGCGGGGTTCCATAGCAAGTGAAACTGTAAGAGCTCTTTTACTTGGTTATAGTCAAACAATAAAGCATCTAAAACCTTGCAGTTTCAATAAATTACACCATGATTCCATCATATTTTGAAACGAGAGGAAAAACAACCGTGCTAGACCTGTAAGAACTGGGAGTGGCTTGTTTTGCACATAAATACTCGGAAGAAAGTTTGACAAAAGCGAAGATTTTACGATGGCGTCACAGAGACTTGTCAACAACATTAAAAATAAAAACTAGAAGATTTTAACACATAAGGATTCGATAAATTCAATTATTATAAAGGGTGACCTGGCGGGCTAAGGGTAAGGTGTCAGACTTCTGTGCTGGTGGCTGGGGTTCAATCCTCGGTCGCGGCAAAGATTTATCTGATTACCAAACCCTTCCTTCACCTCTGACAAGACATCTTGGGAATGTGAGGAATGCCAGGCCTCCACCGTGGTTCGGATTCCACGTTAAACTGTAGGTCCTTCATTTCATCTCACAATCACCCTACCATTACACATTAGCGTAAGTGCGTATAATCTGGACGGGTAGTAAGACGCGGTGCTAATAATAATAATAATAATAATAATAATAATAATAATAATAATAATTATTATTATTATTATTATTATTATTATTAGCACCACGTCTTACTACCCGTCCGGATTATACGCACTTACGCTAATGTGTAATGGTAGGGTGATTGTGAGATGAAATGAAGGACCTACAGTTTATTATTATTATTATTATTATTATTATTATTATAAAATTGTACATTAACTTGAAATATATTAAGGATGGGAACTTTATAGAGAAAATCTATATCATTATAGTATACGTAAATGGCATGAAATATACATACAAAGACAACCCGCACACTATATTATGACTAGAGAGCAGGACTGTAAAACATGTAAATGATCTTTTACTAAACAAGCCATGGTTTGACCCCTTGATCGAGCTGTAACAACCGAGTGGCCACCGCAGTGATAGTGCTAACATTTTGCGGATATAGGGTGTCATGTGGTCAGCACAAAGAATGGTCCACCCATTAATCTCAGTTTATAGACCCGAGCTACTAATTATTTATTCATGTAGCTCCTCATTTGTCCTCACGAGTCGACCCGTTTCAGACCCAATGCCCACAGATAAATTCTGGTAGAACCGGGGATTGAACCCAGGACTTCTGGATATGTAGCAAGGAGATATGTCCATTAGACCATAGAGGTTGTCCTACTTTTGTTAATAAAACCCTAAAATTATCACAGACAAGGTCGGGTATTTGCCGGTAGTTACTTTGCCTTGATAATCATGTAATGAAATACAAATGTGTTTGTAGAGATTACATTTCATTCATCCATAATGGAACAAGGCAAGGTAAGCTTGCTTACCTTCCAGGGTAAATTAAGGGTACGTTAGGTAGATAAATACAAGTCGCACTCATACGAGAGAACTTCAATAGTTATTGCACCACCTAGGACGGAATCAAGGTTTCTTTGTGGTTTAATCGGATTCCCAAACCACTTAGAATCAGTTGCTGACAGTTATAGTGATATTCTGATAGGAAGAACTTTATCAGTCAGTTACAAAAGTTACTAGCAATACTTGTATGTATATACCTATATTTACACGTGGTTATACTTTGGATTTGATAGATAGTATTAGTACTTATAAAATAATATTAATACTTTTATTTATTTATTTGAGGTATTTAACGTGCACTTTCTGAACCGATTGAATATATCAGCACACGAGAATTTCTATGCGCTAGAGTGAAATGATTTACCATTTTTGCCAACAAAGGTATTTTTACGTACCTACCAATGTTCTTTCACATGCCACAATCCACATGGGACCGACGGCTTTACTTCTCCTCCGGAGGAAGTTATGCTACAGATGTTTGTTTATCACTCACTAAAAATTTGCTGACCTCAGCTGGGATTGAACCCACGAACGTCGGGTCCTGAGGTGAACACTTTACCCCAAGACTACCGAGATCAACAATATATTATTAATAATAAATTGTCAAATATATTAAGTGCTGACCGCAAATAAGATATGTTTGTATTTTCATAGATTCCAACCAAAATCCTATTATCTAGAGATATTGTGTGTGCAAAGTCCAGTTTTTATGTTCCCGGAGTGTATATCCCATAAGAGGCCAAGTGGAGTGCATTGCAAACTCGAAAGAGAAGTTAACAGAAGGTGAACCTCAATATTTTCTCTGCCTGCCTTCATCTCTACTAGCCATTACTTTAATCATTCGCCAGATGGGGACACTGGGCATTGGCTATTCAACCTGAGGTACTACCAACCTCCGTTCCAAGTTGGACCGTTCCAGGTCATTCCAGTTACATCAATGAAAACATAGACGTATACAAGTCTAGTGATAAGACTGGTTTATTTTATAAGCTATACACACATTTTAAAGGTGCCTAATGCGTCTAGGATACAAACTGGCTCGGACACATCCTTAAGAGGAAATGTATTCTGTACGGCGACATAGAAGGAAAGGTTGAGGGGAAGAGGAGCTTAGGAAAGATTCAAATATTTGATGACTTGTGGAAAAAAGAAAATTCTGGGCGCTCAAGAAGGAGGCAGAGGACAGGTCAGGGCGCATTGGCGGTCTAGGTTCACTGACAAAAGGCATGGTAAGACTTATAAGACAAAACCCACAATCATAATAATAGCATCTTTAGTTATTGAGTAGAGTATCATCCTACTCCCCAACCGTTTAATTAGCCACAGCGGTACCCAAGCGGGTTGAGATGTTTTATGCGCATTCAAATCTGAATGCGCATCAAACATCTCAACCCTCTCGGTTCTTTGATTGAGTAGATAGTTAGCTTCTTGTTAAATGTATTAATTTAGAATAAATTGAATATATATATATATATATAGCTTCCTGGTGCTAGGGTTGGGTATTCAGTATCAGGTAAGTTGTGCCAAATAAATTAGTCTGTAAGTCATGCGTTGAGATAATTACCGTACTTTTTTTTTCTCTAACGCCTTACAACCCGCCTATACAATGCGCATTTAATTATGATATTGGTGAAAGGGTGTGTGTGGTATAGTGTAGAATTTAGAGGAAATGTACATGCATTTGCTTGGAAGGGGAGTGGAACATAATTTATAAAAGAAGAAAAAGCAAGCAAGCTATGATTTTAGCCCCAACATCCCAAATACCAGCAAACTAGATCAGCCATTTAGCCTGCATGCCCACCGATACAGGTATAATGACTTTAAAAGCATCCAAACTAAAAACAATATTCGAGAGTTTATCAGCATCGTGTTTAAATACTAATCGATAAATAAAGCTTAGCTCTATTAGGAAGGGTAGCAGGACCCTGTTTCGTAAAGGTTTTACTTTAATATTATTGTAAATAAAACGATAATATTGATTAATATTATAAGTTTTCTGTTTCATAAAAATATTTGTAAATATTAATTATTAGTTATTACTGAGCGGGCCCAGAATATGAGTATAGTTAGATAATTGTTTCATAAAGCAACAAGGATAATAAAATCAATCAATATTCTTAGTCTTATTTCATGAGTATATTTTGCCTATTAACACTATTGTATTCTTGAAACAAATGTTAAATAAGCTTTGTTGCAATAGTTTTAATGGTTGTTCTATATGGGTGCGAAACGTGGTCTCATACCTTAGATAACGAAAAAACATTTAGGATACCTGTATTCAAAAACAAGGTACTTAGGAAGATATTTGACCAAAAAGTTATGAGGAAACTTGGAAGTGTAGGAGGCTACATAATGATGAGTTACACACTCTGTACTCATCACAAGACATTGTTAGGATAATCAAGTCTCGTATATTACGGTGGGCAGGATGGACATGCAGCGTGAATGGGAGATTATAGAACTTTGTTTAAGGTACTGACTGGCAAACTCAATGGGAAGAGACCATTGGGAAGACATAAACACGGATGGGAGGATAGTATTATAATGGACCCGAAAGAGATGGGGTGTAATAAAGCGGACTGGATAGAACTAGATAGGTGGCGTACTTTTGTAAGTGCGGCAATTAACTTTCGAGCTACTAGTGCCACAGAGTAAGAAAGTAAGTAAGTAATAGTGAAAATCTATCAAAATAAGGATATTTATGTTCCGATTAGTAGCGATGAAGAGCACGTGCAAATTCACCGTCCTAAAATGTTAAGGAAAAAACCCAACTCCAACCAAATGGAGCAAGCGGGCGAGTACATCGAGTGATTTGGATTAGCCTATGAAACATTTGGCTATGAACTTCATACTATTGACACCTTTTTAGTATATCCTACTTCAAGGAACCAAGCACTGACCCCCCAAGAAACAACTTCAGATTGTATTACCTGGTTAGGTAGTGACCATCACATCACTAACACGCTTGGAGTTTCGAAAGAGTTGCGAATGCTATGCAGTATAGTAGTAATAATAATAATAATACAAATCTGTAGTGAAATGTGTTTATTCGGGGTGAATGCTGTCTTAAACGGTACTAAGCTACCAACAATCTGTGAAAGAACTTTGAACAACTCCAGTGAGAAAATAGTTCGCCTGTTTAAAGCTACAAAGTTCGTTTTCTCCTTGTTTAACATGAAGGGTCAACTGTACGTCTATGGTTTATACCCTCGATAACTGACAAAAAAAAGGGGGGGAGGGGGGCTCTCCCAATCTTCCCGGACATATAGCCACTGATTTATATCCGGCCACGGTGGTTCGATCTTACCGGACCGAGTCTGGGTCAGATTTAGTTTTGTCACCGAGAACAATCGAGTTTGTTCGTCCATCCTAGCATTCTCCCACAGAGACACACCTTGATCTCACACCTGGATTGTGGGTCACTGACATTGGGTACATAAACTTGAATCAAGATTAAATCTTTTTGAATGGTTTGAGATAGTTTAGTTAATATGTATATCATTAATTATCATAGTCTAATATAAATTATTATAATCTGGCAAAATATAAATGAATAATGTGGATTGGTGTTCGAGAATCACAGCTTTAATGAATGAGCTGTCTTTAGTGTTAAACGCCTCACGTCTTATTATTATGCATATTTGCACTAAGATGGGGGTAAATAAGTTATTTAGTTTTGAAGAAATGTACTCAGTATTCGCATGGAGAGTGTGGGACAGTTTTTAAGTAAATCGCCCTCAGTACGCCCATTCGTGTTTCGACCCTCAAACTCTCATCACCGGCAAACAAAATTAGATGCAGTTGACTATTTACACCGTTTGTTTAGCTATGCGGGTTTTAAGAAATTTTATTAAAAAACCATCAACCGGGGAAAATAATCCCAGCGAAGTCGGTTCAGATAAAAATATAGGTGTTGTGTAGTGGGGCTTGGTGTAAGTAGTATAATTGATTTCATCTAAGGTAACAGGATGAATACAGTGAAATTTATGGAACCACATTAGTTTTGAAGATGGGAATCTCATTGTCAAAAAATAACATCTTGTATACCCAAGATAGATTTGAGGGAGGGTATAAATAGTGTGACATACATTTATTAAGGACATTTTATGGATTTGGCCTAAATAAAATGTTTTTAAACACATACATTGAAATAATTAAACTAAATAATAAATTAAGATTATTGTGAAAGTACGATTTTTAGTCTTTAAATCCTTTGTTTAGGGATAGGACATTACAAACAGCATAATAACGCAAAATGGAGGATGGAGGCAGCCCTATACTTAGGTGTTCGCAAGTAAAGGACAACCAACACAGACTTAAATTGTACTATCTAAGGAAACACGATTAAAATAGGTATTTCAATACACCTTAAATAATATTTGGGAAACCACACAGTGCAAAATATACATCTAGTGAACTCGAATGGGAATCGACTATCGACCACCCGATCCATAGACCAGAACGATAGCAACCAGCATTTATGGGAACGAGTCTTGACTAAAATAATAAAACATTTCATATCCATCTGGTTTGGTTTGTCGGTGCTAGAAAGACCAGGGTTTGAATCTCGGTCGAGTGTACCAAGGTTACCTAAATGTTTTCCCTCTCATCCTCCAAGAAACATCTTATTTACATTTTTAACTTCCTCATATCTATCTCATAAGAGTTATTTTTTTATTACGTCTTACCATCCTTTAGGATTACATGCATTAAATTGCACTAGTGCGGTATGAATGAGAGTGGAATAATTCAAAGGAAATGTATCTTAATTTGCCCGAAGAAAGATTGGGAAACCATTCAGTAAAAAAAATCTCCCATCCGAGATTAAAACCCCAATCTTCCCATTACGAAAAACCAGACTGAACGAGATTGAAGATTAGAGTTCGGACACGAAGGCGGAAACAAAAAAAACACACACAAAAAAGTCTGCACCGTACATGTGTTAGTTACTAATATGACACTGCACTAAAGAGCGACAATGTTTTCCTTTTACGGTCTGCGAACTTCAAACCGAACTTCCTTAACAACCATATCTCGCGCCGGCTGGCAAGACAGCTCCGTAATCCACGTACTTAGTGACACGACATAATTTTCACTGCACCGGAGCTAACAGAGGCGGATGAGTGTGGTTCTTTCTTTATAAAACATGGCTCTCGCTCGTTATGAAAGTTTGCCTTGACGCACTGATGAGCAAAAACTAGCGGCGCCTTGTCCCAGTCAGCGTCTTCAGACGCATCCCTGTGGCTCTTGTTGCGAACTTGGCTAATGAGTTAAACGTGTATAGAGAACGGCAAAACTGCTTTCTATAATCTTGTAACAGCTATGGTTATGTTATTTTTACGGTCATCACGTCTTATCGCGTCCAGACTAACTGTATTTGTACACTAGTGAGGTAGTTTCATCATGCATGTAGTCCAAGTAGGATGAAAGAGAGAGGCAGAGATTCTATATTTATTTAAAATTAAAATTCATCTTTTTAATATATTAAAGGAAAAATAAAGATATACTACTTTTTGAGTTTAAAATTATAATAATAATTGATAGCTATTAATTATTACAACGTATGATTTATGCCACTTAGGAGGTCATCTGAGTCATGAAAGGTATTTGTGTGTCGGCTGAAGCCGGCTAGTCTCGTGACCTGTGACGTGAGCTTGTACACTTAAGAAATGCGATCCCCATTGTTAAAAATACGCTTTAGCAAGTGAGCTTAATTTTAACATTTTCTTTGATTAAAAACTAATTTCAAAAGTAATATTAAAATTGATACGATACGTAAGTTATGTTTATAAAACAAAGTTGAAATACTTAACCCTATATTTTAAAGTAATAACATATTAATGAAATTAGTTAATATTTTCTTATATATGTGATTTTTGATATTTGCTTTAAGTCAAAATTTTTGTTTATTTTTATATCATTCTAGTTATTAATCATATGGAATCTTATCTAACATAATTTCAATGAGAGTTACGCCATATGCAGAGGAAACAATTGGGGGTCATCGGTGTGACTTTCGACTAAATAGATCAACAATGGAACAGAAATTTACTGTTCAGTAAATATTAGAAAAAAAGTGGGAAGACAACATGGCGGTTCATCAATTATACATAGATTTTAAAATGGACTATGAGACAGTTAAATCAAAACAACTTATATAAAGCTTTAGATAAGGTTGGGATACCCCAAAAACTTGTCAAGCTAATTAACAGCAATACGCATGACAAGGTACGCGTTGGATGTCCCTTATCAGACACTTTTGAAATACATAATGTGTTGAAACAAGAAGATGCATATTCCTCATTTCTTTTTATCTAGCCTTAGAGTATGCTATTAGGGTAATGTAAGAGAGTAGGGAAGCGTATGCACTAAGGGACGGCCAGACTGAGCGAGTGAGCGACTAAAGATAAAATATAACACACTGGTTATAACGAGAGGTGGCCAGACTGAGCGAGTGTGCTACTAGGGATAAAATATAACACACTGGTTATAACGAGAGGTGGCCAGACTGGAGCGAGCGACCGAGCGCACGCGCTTGAAAAACTATATTTTTCAAGCGCGCGCGCTCGACGCGGAACACTCTAGTTTACAAGCGCTAGGCAATATTATTGTTTGTTGGTTCATTGAATGGTAGGGAAACTTATCATTTTGTCAAGATATTTGACCTTTTTTTTATAGTTATCGACAGGTTTAACACACTTGCTACTAATGGCCTACATTAATTGGTAAGATCATAAACCTTACCAATATATATATATAGGTAAGATATATATATATATATATCTTACAATATATCTTACAAAAAATATATATATATATATTGGTAAGATCATAAACCATACACACACATATATATCGATGGCTCTAAGGTAAAAAGGTTGTAACCGTAAAAAAATTGAATTCCTAGATTTTGGGATAGTTCACTTTGTTTTTGTTATAGTTAAATGTAGGTAAAGTGCTGTATCGCCCAGACCAATGTTAATAGGTATATAGCACTTTATTTTTTTGCGTAACCCTCATCCAGCAGAGATGTAGGAAGGTAAAAGGTAGTAATCCTCATGCTGTAGGCTTACAACGTTTTACCTTCGCAAGTTTTGTATACAGGCCTAGTCGTATGCCCCATCTGGTGAGGGTTACACCTCTTTACTTCCATGTTCCTTGCTAGATCTGCTGTTTTATGAGGGTTACACGATTTAATAACATCACTGTTTTGCATTTCAGATTTCAGTTTACAGTATTTCTTTGTTAAGTGATATGAATGGTCCTAAAGTCTAATTAGTTTTTATTTATTTCATAATGTCTCAACGATCAAAATGGATTCTCAAATTAGCAATGCATTCAGTGAATAGTAATGAAAATGTACAAAGTTCGGTTGAATCTGTAAGTAATATAAATAATTGTACAGAGCTAAGTTTTCACCCCAGTTATGAACAAACACTTAATTTAGTGAATAATGATGAAAAATTGCAAAGTGTTATAAGTAGTATAAATAATTATATAAAGCTAAGGTTTCACTCCAGTAGACCAGTGAATGTGATTCTCTTTCCAACTCAAATCACTCAACTAATAGATAGAAAAATGGATCTGATTGATCCGTGCCAAAATAGTAATATAATTATTGTTGACAAAAATTGCACAGTTCTTTTAGAGAATATTGGCTAAGGGAACACAATATTGGGACTATTAATACTTTGGACACAAATTTAGAATTAAATGAACATGATACACAGAACTTTCAACCACAAGAACTCAATGATTTCGCCTAAAACGAAGTTTATGGAAATGATTAGAATGAAAATGTATCCTGCCATACTGAAAATAGTCCAGATGTCATTGTTGAAAATGCTACCAGATCTAATGAAGGCAGGGTAGAAAATCTATCAGTTATCGGGGAAAATGAAACAAATGATAATATTATTGTTGATGAAAAAGGAAAACGAAAAATAAAAAAAGTCTGAAGCTTGTATTCAAAGAAAAAAGGGAGACTTATATAATAATAATAATAATAATAATAATAATTAGCACCGCGTCTTGTTACCCGTTCGGGTTATACACTTTAAGTACTAATTACTCTAATGGATTAGGAATTGGGAATGTTGAATTAGAGGAAGTGAACCCACATTTGCGTGGAGGGAGAGTGGAAAACCATTTAGGAAAATCCCCCCCCTCTCAGTGCACCAGACAGGTATCGAACCCCGATCTCCCCGTCTTTGTCAGTATAGTCCAACATGGGAGTAGCGCGNCCCGACCGAGATTCAAACCTCGATCTCCCCGTCCTCAGCAGTCGAGCTCAACACGACAAGCGCGTTAGCCAACTACGCCACCGAGGCGGGTGGGAGACTTATACAGGTAAAACTAATAAAGCTATGACATAAAACAATTTACAGCCAGACCCGTGTGCCCACAGGAAGTGTCAGAACAACTGTACAAAACATTTAGGTGAAGAGAGGCAACACATCTTTGAATTATATTACAAATTAGATTTTGAAGGTAAAAAAGTTTTGTATTATCTTATATGGAAGAAAATGAAAAGAATATATACAAACACAGTGAAACTAGAAGAGGTTAGTTATTTTTTGTCCAAAGGAGGTGACAAATTTAAAGTCTGTCAGCAATTTTTAATAAAGACTCTTGGTTCTAGTCAAAGGATTCTTCATTATTAATTAGTCAACAAAACGAAAACACACACCGATAAACTAGATATGAGGGGTATGAAAGAGCCTCCTAATAATTCTTCTCAGGAAAAAGAGGGAAATTGTTGACAAATTTATAAAATCCCTTCCAGCTGTACCCTCACATTATTGTCGGCAGAGCACAAACAAACTCTATTTACCGGTGCGGTTTAAATATTTTGCCAATATTTACAGAATATATGTTACTGATTGTAAAGGAAAAAATTAGATCTAGTGCAAGAAAATGTGTTCTGAGAAATATTTATTAAATAATTTAATATTGATATTCACTTCCTGAAGAAAGGCAAGTGCTTAAAATGTGAACATTTCAAAAACAGACAAGAAGATAATCCCGACCCTGACTATGAAAAGCATTTAGCCGAAAAAGAGATTTATAAAAAAAAATTTGAGAAGGACCAAACGCATGATAAGAATGATGAAACGTTTGTTTGTGTATCAATTGATCTTCAGAAGGTACTAAATACCCCTTTTGGACAGAAAAATATGCTTTTTTACTATAGTCGTAAATACGCTATTTATAATTTTACTCTGTATGAAAGTGGAACTATAGATGTATTTTGTTACCTATGGGGAGAAAGCGATGGCAAAAGAGGGTCAAATGAATTTTGCATTATTTTTACAAGTACAATAGTTGAAAGTAGGCAAAAAAGTTAAGAATGTCGCTTTATATTGTGAAAGCTGTCCTGGACAAAATAAGAACCGGCAGCTTTGGGCTATGTTGTAATATTTTCTAAAACATTTGAAAAGTATAGAGCAAAATTCTTTGAACTACCTCATTCCTGGACACACTTACTTGCCTGTGGATTCAATGCGTGTAATGAGTCAAGTTACAGGAACAAAGTTATTTGGGCTCCACCAGAATGGGCAACACTAATTACCAACAGTAGATTATCACCAAAACCTTACAATGTTCATGTCCTTTCTTACAGTTTATTTTCTAACTGGAAAGAATATCAAGAATCAGTTTCACCGGATACAAAAACCAAAAGTGAAGAAGGTGAAAAAATCAAAATACGTTAAATATGTAGAATAACCATTTATATGGGTAATGATGTGGTAGAAATTTATGATAGTTTTGATGAATCAAAAATGTCCATTCATTTGAAATTTCAGGAGAGAAAAGACGGTCCAGTGAATAATTTAGGCTTAAAGTTTTATTTTCAAATCGTCAACCCATTTAGTTTCAAAGTACAAAGAATTGAATAGTTTGTGCTCAAAAGGAGTGATCACAAAACGGTACCATTATGAATATAGGACTCTTCCAAAGAAAAACAACATTCAATATTGTCTGAATGAAACAGATGAATATGATGAATTGGATTAAATTTAGTATTTTGTTTCCAGTGCATACAAGTTATTCGGTATTTTAGTTACTTTATTAATCATTTATTTTCCTCATTTTGTAAGATACAGTTAATTCATAGCCTATACAAGCTTATGTTTATGAGTCTTGTTTTTTTACTTTTTCTTTGTAACTGCATTCTAAATATTCACATTTTAAAAGTTTTTTTTAACAAATTATAAGCTGTATACCTATAGTAATTCACTTCAATTTGTCAAATAAAAATGTATATAATAATAATATATATCACCGCGTCTTGCTACCCGTTCGGGTTATACGCTTTAAGTACTAATTACTCAAATGGATTAGGAATTGGAAAGGTTGAACTAGAGGAAGTGAACCCACATTTGCGTGGAGGGAGAGTGGAAAACCATTTAGGAAAAACCACCCCCAATTCACCTGACCGAGATTCGAACCTCGATCTCCCCGTCCTCAGCAGTCGAGCTCAACACGACAAGCGCGTTAGCCAACTACGCCACCGAGGCGGGTCAAAAGGTATATAAAACCGTAGACTTATAACAAATAATAGATTAAAACAATGATAATAATATATTATGGTATGTTAATACTTATTATTAATGAGGCTTACAAATTCATATTGCTTGCAGAGTTATCCAAAGTAAAACGCGTTAACCCTCAAATTTTGTGGGTTTTTCTGTATATTTAATAGTAATATTAATTCTACGTTAGTTACTTGAACCACAAATATAACATAAAATGCAATCTTTCATATAAACATAACCAGTTACTCATATATAAATTGTCTAGGAAGAAAACAACAATTTTGCTCTCCTATAGAAATTTGAAAATTAGCCTTACAAAATTTTACCTTAGAACCATCGATATGTAAATCTGATATGTTAAAATACTTCAAATAAGAATCACCATTAGCGTGGATAGAGGATGGGGAAACCATGACAATAAATCACTTGTTGAAAACCACCCTCAGTTCACTGAGCCAAGATTCGAACCTTTGCCTCCTCGTGAACAACTATCGAGAGCTATCTGATAACTACGCGTTCACTCGCTCGCTCGCCAGTTTTGCCACGCAGTCGCTTAGTCGCTCGCTCGCACTCTTGTCAGTCTGGCCGAACCCTAAATGGTACAATGCAGCTATTAGGATAGGTATATGAATTATTGGAGAACACCCCTATATCCTTGCTGCAGACCAGCTTGAATACAGCTAAACAAAACAAGAAACTTATCTAAGCTATAGTTACTTTGCCCCTGTCTCCATCCTCTTCTCGTTAAACTTTCCCTTTTCACCACTTCCCTCAAACTGACCTTCTTATGTCTTCCTTTAATGAGCGGGGTCTACTTCATGTCTGTTCGTCTATCTGAAAGCTCACGAGAAATACGGCTGAAACCATAAATTGGATTTTCTCCTCGAATCATACTGACCTCTGCGTTTTGTTGGGATAGACCAATGGCATCAAATACATCAAACTAACACGTTTGGAAAATTCGGTATCCAATTACAGCATATTTCTTTAATATCGTATACTCTAATCTCATCTAATTTAAGTATGTTCGTTTTTTATTGAACTTTCTCTCTAACTTTGAAGGAATTTTACTATTTTATTAATAGTGTTGACAGAGTTGTCGGGAATAGAACACTGATCTGGAAAGTTGTAGTTTTATTCGAGACGAGGAAACTAGGGGTGGTTTTATTGTAATGATACTTTTTTGCATCGATTTTCTAAGAACTTTCTTGAGGTGGTTCTTAAAATGTAACATTATTATCCTGTTAGTATAGGATGGGTATGGTAGATTTGTAAATTATAGGTTTGTTATTTTATTATAAATATCTAATACATATAATGTACAATGCTCAACCAAAAAGGGTTCAGAAAATTAGGACTGTTTAGAACTAATTAAAATGAGTGATAAAGTCTTAGTAAGCCTAGGTCCGAAAACACACAGCGATACAGGAAATGATAGGTCGAGGAGGTCCAGTCCCATGTCCCCCGTGGTACCCCCCTCCCCTAACCCACCAACCCCATGATCCCTGACAATATTTTGGACTTTTTACTTTCTCAGATCAAGAATAAGTATTATATTTGTGAAAAAAACTCGATGATGAATCCTTATGTTTTATTTTAACTCAAACACAAAAAAATTGATTTTACAATTATTTCTGTCCGCATGTCTGTCTGTCTACCTGTTTGTCCATGGATTTGAAATGGTTTGATAAATTTTGTCCAAATTGATTTTCAGATTTTATAGGGCTATACCTCAAAATGTTTTATTTTTAATTTTACTCCAGCCCTCAAATTAAGTGTAGTTTACTGGTGAGTGCTATTTTTAAGTCAACATAAAAAAAATAGATATAACAAATTTGATTAAAATGCATACCTAAAATTAGTTTGACATGACCAATAACATTGTATCATTATTTTTTGGGCAAAAATTAAATGAAGGGTAGGTTGATAATGGTACATTTGTGAAAATTCAACATATTTAAAAAATGTTTCGAAAGATTTAATTTAAAATATATGTTTGGTAAGGGTCTGCGAGCTTGGGTATTTTCATTCAAGCCGAACTATTTGAGTATTTCTAAAAGCTCCAAAGATCAAGTCAAGTTCGAGTATAGGTCTATTCATAATTTTAAAATATTAAAACGTATACTAAAACACATGTTCTTAAAATATGAATGACACTCATTTTTATAAATAGTAAATACTCTTGAAAAAGTATTAAATAATGGAAACATTGGTTTTTAAATTAGAAATAACACTTAAAAAACACAATTTAAAAATAAGAACAACACTCGAATAAAAATCTAATAAAAACACAAATAATTAAAATGGTTTCAACACTCATGTCTTTAAGGACATTAAAATTACACTAACACTTATAAAACAAAGTTAATAAAATGAATAATTGGATGATGGCTTGGAAATGTAAACAAGACAGTGTAGAAACACTATATAGTGATTTAAAGTAAGTGATAGTGAAGGAAGCCAACCTGAAAGGATAGTTAGGTTAGGCCTAGATAGGAACAAACAAACTTCTCTCTTCAAGTCGTCTTAAACTTTTACACTTTCCATTTCTTTAAAACTTCCAGTTGCACATTAGTTTGAATTTTCTAAAATATTACTTTTTCATCAATGTATTTTCATATGAAAAATAAATATTCCCGAAAATTCAAAACTGGGTAAGTTTGAAAAATTGGGAATTGTAAAAGTGTAAGAAGAAATAGAGAAGTGTGTTTGTTTATATCTAAGCCTAACCTAACTATCCTTTCAGGTTGGCTTCCTTCACTGTCACTTTACATTATTTTAGAGTGTTTCTACGCTGTTTTGATAAATGTTGATAAAATCGACGTTTTAAAAAGCTAATATTTCCCCAAAATATGGTTCAGTAACTTAATTTACTGTGTAAGAAAACGTAAGAATAATAAACAATTGGAAATTTGAAGTGTTTAGTATTTCGTTTATTATTCCTTAGTGTGATCGTGCTTGATCACATCTTCTGTTCCATTTCCATTTCTCTATGCCTAGTTGAATAAGCGCACTGTACTGGCTCTCATTATACATTATTTAATTGAGAAATCTACTTCTATTTAGTTTTTAATTCTTATAAAAGTTGATGCTCATACTTTAAAATTAAAAATAATATTTCTAACAAATAATATGAAATAATAAGTGCTTTTTTAGTATAAATGTGGTACGTTTGGTAAAATACGCACTGCTATATATAAGAGAAACATTGATTTTAAACAGGTTAACCAACATAATTCTATAACTAAATAGTAACTAAACATGAACTAGTTTTGTAGCTAAACAGATTAATTGATAAGAGTTTTAAATATCTTATGTTTGAAAATATTTAATATAATATATTTTTGATATTACATTTTTAATTTGACATAAATTATTATTTTAGAAAGGGACCAGGTAAATATAATAAAAAGAATCATTCAATTAATTAGTAATCTTATTATCTATTATTATTTTCATCGCTTTGTCATGGCAATACACGTAAACAACCTCAATCAAGTATAATTCAAAATGGACAGCAATATTGAATAAATTTACCGGTCTATAGGGGTTTTAAAGCTCTATTACTTTATTAATGTGAAAATCGAAATTAGTTTTTAACAATTGGTTAGGTAACCGATTGAATTATAGGTTAAAATGCTGATATCTCAATTAAATACGCTTTGCTTACAATGCGTTTTAAAAATTGATTATTAAATACATCCAGTGGAAGATCGAAATTTGAAAAACGAGTACTCGAGGAGCCCTAATATTTGGGAAATGTTTGGTATGATAAATAACACCATATACTTGTTTTTGGGATAAAACTTTTGTCGGTTTGTCGCTTTCACTCAATGTACTTATTAATCAATTTTATGAAAAATGAATATTTAGTAAAAAATAAAAAGTATTGCGAATTTACACTGGCGCCAAGTTGTCCTGGCGCCCAGTCTTACCAGCGTCTAGTTGGCCGCCCAGTTTAAAATAATTGTAATATTAAAAAAATTCTCTAAAAATCTGGTTTCAAATGAGAATCTTGAACGTGTCTGACAAGACAAATAACACCGTATAATCGTTTTGGGGGTAAAAACTAGATTATGTATATTTCACTGATGTACTGATTTTTCAAAAACATGAATTATTTTTATAACGGCTCAAATGATTTGTTTCCAAATGAGTATCTTGTTGAGTGTTTGACACGACAAATAACATCGTATATTTCTCTTTAGGAAAAATATTCGTTAAAGGGTTTTATTGATGAGTAATTTTCAAAAGAAAGAAATATTTGGAAAATGGCTCTAACAAGTTCGTTTAAACTGTTTATCTGAGGAGGTTTTACATGATAAATAGATTTGTATACTGTTTTTTTGGGGTTAAATTCGTTTAAGGGTATCTTACTGATGACGGGTTTTAAACTTGAGTATTTAAAAAAAATGCTCTTACGAGTTGGTTCGAAATGAGTATTTGTAAAGATTTTTTTTTTACAAAATGACTAATTAGATATAATTATTTTTTAATCCGTTGTAGATAACTGAAGATTGATTTTTGTAAATTTTGAATATATTTGAAACTATCTTTACTAGTTTTGTTCAAAATCAATATCGAGAGACTATTTCATATGATAATGAATAATGTATATATATTTTTATAAAATGAACAGATTTAATGGTAATTTACTTATGGAAAATAATAGAAAATATTTCATTTTTTAAAAGTGATTTTAAAGATTGAGCTTAAAATGGGTTGGGGTCTAGTTTCTAATGGTAATTAAAAATATATAGTTTTTTTTACAAATTACAAATCATTTTAGGGTATTTTACAAATTATTTATTTTTGAAATCTTGTAATATGTTAAAACTATTTAAACATTATTTGTCTTAAAGTTTATAAATCACTAGTTTTAATTAATTTTTTTATAATTTTGTATATATTTATTGTGATAGGTTTGTTTTTATGAGTAAAACTTAGTTAATGGTTCTTTACTGAAAACCTATTTTGAACATTTTCTTCGAAGCTATAGGCTTAATACATAATATAAGAGAGTTTGTGCGATTGTGTCGTACCATTTACTTATAAGAAAATGCTTAGATAATTTAGTTAGTGTCTTCGTCTCCAATAAATGATTTATCAAACTTACAAAGGGAGATGAAAATTGTTGTTGGAGGATTCGAATAAAGCCAAAGAGTTTTCAAAGATCACGCAACATTTGGTTTTAAAGATGTGGAATTGGAAGGAAAACATGGAACACACCTTTTTTAGTGATAACATAATAAATGTGTGCTATATAAACTTATGTATACTATGATTTTTTACTCATTTAATTGAGTTATACAAAATCCTACATTTCAGAACGCCTTTTTTAAACTACATGTATATACTAAAATTATGTTTAAAAAAATGGTTCAAGCTATGAAATACTATATTTTACAAGTTGGTTTAGTTTAATAATACAACTTTAGCTAAGTGACAGAATGCATATTCTTTCTAATTTAATTTAAAATTAATTACTTTCATGAAGTCACTATTTTGTATTTATTAATTAATTTTGATGTGAAATACAGGACCACAGCTCCTTGTTCCACTTGAGTTAATTAATGACGGAACAAAGAAGGGTAGAAATTAGATTTATACAGGCACTTCAAGAGTTTATAATGTAAAATTGTTAGAATATTTTAAAAGCCAAAGTAAACCTTATGAATTTTAATAAGATAGAATTAATTTACATTACTAACATCAAAAAGGATTTGTGTGTGTGTGAGGAATTAGTTTTACAAGAGAACACATTTTCAAACATGTATTCATTTTTAAAAATATACCAAAAACCAAAGAAAAGTTATTTGAACTTTATAATCATGTTTAAATATTAAGTTAAACCATTCATATAAAAATGGAGCACATATAGTGAAGCATATACCTAACACAAGTTTACTCTCTGTCAGTATTTGGATTGTTCTGTTGCCAATTAAAAGTTATGTATTTTGTTTTGGAAACAATAGATCTAGAATAAGACTAACTCAGACGCATTACTTTCTGTTTCGTTGACTAAGAACTCAATGATGCTCAAAATATATCCATTATTCTGCTCATTTAATTAAAATGATTTAATACGTTCGGAACAAACTCTTATCATCCGTTGAATCCAAGCCAATAAAAAACCCAGATATTTTCCCCCGCTATTATTAGGATATAAAATACGATTCACTAGAACGATCCAAAGTGAGGCGTGTCATTTTGGCTCCGACATGAAAATCACCAGTTAAATCGGTATCATTATTGTGTGTAGGGTGGTGGTTTATAATGCTTGCGAAGTAAAAAGGAGTTAAGTCCAACGTGTAAAGACGTAAGATAGGCAAGGCTCAATATTTCTTACTCCAACATAGAAAGCTCTAATCCTAAACATTAAATGTTTTGAAAAAAAGAGTTATGTTGCAAGAATCTTAAAAAGAAGGCATAACTGGTATCCCTGTGAAATTAACGTAAGCTCAGAGGTAGTTAAAAATCCTGACGTGATTGTTTACATGGACATACGTCACTTCTTCCTCTCAACTGATCTAACGTTATAAAGTAATTTTTCTCGCATGACCTCCAAGACAAGATGTAATCAGGAGCCCATGATTTTGATTAAGCAGAAGGGGGGAAGGAGCACTCATTCAGGTAAATCTTTATGAAGGGTGGCTCTTATCGACATCCTCATTCATCTAAGCTACGTAGGTAGACATTGAGGGGGAGGGGGAGGGATGTAGAAGGGGGAGGGTTAGCTATGGCACGGAGGGAGGAAGAGAAGGAAACGGTAAAGTTTTTCCTTTGTCTTTGGCCTTTCCTTTCAAGTGAACCTTGTTATCGCGTTGATTCAAGCCAATTCTGATTTTTCATACAAATAGACACGTTTGACACCACCGTTATTAACGGAAAGCCCTAAGAGTTAGGATTTAGAAGGGTAGATGAAAATAAATGTACCCTCATTAGCGTGGAAAAGTTACATTGATAATTTACATGTGGAAAATCAATCACACTGCAGATAGCCAAGCGATCTCCCCGTCAGCGGCAATCCAGTATATTGAGATCCTAGTGCCTTAGGCTGTGTGACCACCAGTGCTTCTATTTAATTTCTGACCCATAACATTATAAAAAAACGAAGACAACTACTAAATCATTTACATTTCATTTTTGATTTGAAGGAATGATTGTAAACGTACAAAGTTGAGTACACTAACAATTGATAAAATTTACTTTACCTAACAATTAAATGGTACGATGCACCCCACAGACTGTCTCTCGCTCTTATCTTAAAATATCCATTTACTAAAAACCCGTAAGATTTGTGAAACCAAAATATATATTGCTGTAGAAACAATAGACCAAAGATCATAAATCAAATAATATACACTGTTAATTAATTACGCTATGGCATTAAGAACTAAGAACATTATTACAGAAAAATTATGAAATAAGAAACATCTTTGTCTACCAAAGAGTATAAGAATCAAATTCATTTTCAAAGGCCCGAATTAAAAAGTATATATATGCTTATAGCTCATAATAGATCGGTTTTATAAAAAAAACTTCATTTTTTTTACCCTTAATAGTACTACAATTTTACAATTATTAGTTATTTTGTATCTCAAAAAGTTGAGAAATAATCAAAATTGGAAAATTTCCTTTACGTTAAGTACCCTCAAGGTAATCTTCATAATAAAATAAGAATCTCTATCTTGTTTACATTGATAAACAGTGTATAGATATAAAATATAATAAAAATTACTAGAGAAAATGTTGAGAAAATAGATTTTTCTCTTTTTGCTCTTCAGTAAACCACCCTTAATTTTAGGGTTAGATATTTAATTAAAAACACCTTGGGGGGACCTTATGAAAACTTCAGATACAAAGTTTGAGCCCAATCGGTAAAATAGTTTTGACACTAGCCCGAGGTACAAACATACGGACGGCATTGCGAAAACAGCTTTCTTGGTTTCAGGGGGTCATGAAACGTCGACATTTTATCAAAATCATGATTCAAATTTTTTTGACGATCACAATACTTTGTCTCCGAGGTGTCGAGAGAAATTTAGAAGTAACCAATGTAATTAAAATATAATAAATTATTCAATGCATGGCATTTTAAACCTTTCAGTTTATGTACCGTGGGGCCTCGATATACCGAGCTTGAGTATATCACAATTCTCTATGTATCGAAGTTTTGACGACTCCCGTGACATAACTTAGAAAAACTCTTTCAATGTATAGAATTTTTTTCAAGATGAATCGGGATTTTCTTCCCGTAATGACATTGGTATAAAAAAATCTGAGAAAAAATAGAATGGAGATGTCGCAAGCAGAAGAAGG
>CABFVX010004539.1:0-14770 GCA_902151425.1 Timema shepardi | reverse complement strand
AGCAGAAGAAGGAAATGATTGGTCAAGGTTATTGAGACGCCGATGGGTCGCCTAGCGGGGTAGCATTGTCTACACATTCCTCTCACCCCTTTCCTCAAGTAGCCATCCTATATAAATTAGGTTCAGTTTGTTTAAATATCTTTAATCGACGGTTTATGCTAGATATTTTTTTAAGTTATGTCAGCACATTTTTTTCTTGTTTGTTTTTTATTATCTTTATTATCATAGCTTGTAGGCCTACATAGAGTGATTCATATTCACTTATAATGAGTTCATTGATTATGAAATATTTCTGAATATAATAGGCTACACGATATCATTTATAAAATTATCATTTCTTCTCCATCGAATTTTTTATGGAACAATTGACTTCGATATATGTAGGTACGATTGTATTTATATTTGGGATTAAATATTTGACTCGTTTTTAAATAAAGCACTTAAGTTAGAATTCCTCTTTCTGATAATCCAAAGATTGAACGATCTTTGATCATTCTGCGCATCACTTTAAAAACATCTGACTTAATATGAGATAGCTTTATTTCATCCAAAATTCCAGAGAAAAAACTATAAGCTTTCTTATATCTTAATTTTATTTCCTTTTTAATTCTATATCGTGTTTGTAAATTTAATTGTTTTGACTAACTTATTTTCTTTGGAATCTATCTCCCTTTTTAAGTTTGTTTACTATTTTTTTCCATTTAGACTACTCTATATTTAACACCAATAGGTGTTGTAATGATTATGATTTATAAAACGGCGGTATTATTTTGTAATGGGCATGTTACATTTGGATACCCAAAATTTTGTCAAGCTAATTGAAGTATGTTTGATTGATACGCGTGACAGGGTGCGGGTTGAATGTCACTTATCAGATGCTTTCAAAATAAATATTGGGTGAAATAAGGAGCTGTAATTTCCCCATTACTTTTTAATTTAGCCTTATAGTATGCTACTAGGGTATTGCAAGAAGGAAGGGAAGGGTTTTTGTTAAACGGTACAATGCAGCTTTTAAGATATGCAGGTGGTTTAGCTCTTTGGACAGTAATAAAGGTGTGGCGAGAAACGCAAACATTTTACTAGAGGCTAGTAAGGAAATAGTCTTTTCAGATTTCACTTCTAAACCTAAGTGTATGATCACACACAGGACACAGATTGAGGACGATAATTTGAAGATTACTTCGAACAACGTATCATTTGACAGGGTTAATCAGCTTAAATACTTAAAAATAATGTTGACTAGCAATAACAATATTAGATTGGAAATACAACAGTCGGGAAACGCATACTATTTATTGGTCAGTGAGTTGTTGTCATCTCACCAGCCATTCAGGAATGTAACACTCAGAATATACAGAACAATAATTATTTTATCGGTTGTTTTCTAGGAGTGTGGGAAGTGGTCTCTTACCTTTAATGACGAAAATAAATTAAGGACTTTCGAAAACAAAGTGTTATGGAGGATATTTGGTCCTAAAAGGCATGCTGCTACTGGTGAGTGTAGGAGGTTACATAATGATAATTTAAATACCTTATACTAATCACAAGACATAGTAAGGATAGTCAAGTCTTGTAGATTACGGTACGCAGGACACGCAGTGCGAATGGAAGAATCTAGAACCATGTTCAGAGTATTGACTGGTGGACCCAATGGGAAGAAGCCATTGGGAAAACCTAAACGCAGATAAGAAGATAACACTGGAATGGACCTGAAACAGATAGGGTGTAATTAGTGTGATGTAAATATTCGAGTTTTTTTCAATGAATATATATATATATATATTGAAAAAAAAGTATATATACACACATTGAAATATATATGTATTCATTGAAAAAACTCGAATATTTACGTTACAATAATTACACCCTATCTATTTCAGGCCCATTCTATCGTTATCCTCTTATCTGCGTTTAGGTTTTCCCAATGGCTTCTTCCCATTGGGTCCACCAGTCAATACTTTGAACATGGTTCTAGATTCTTTCATTCGCACTGCATGTCCTGCATACCATAATCTACGAGACTTGACTATCCTTACTATGTCTTGTGATTAGTATAAGGTATTTAAATTATCATTATGTAACCTCCTACCTACACTCCCCAGTAGCCTA
This sequence comes from Timema shepardi, assembly GCA_902151425.1. Lineage (NCBI taxonomy): Eukaryota > Metazoa > Arthropoda > Insecta > Phasmatodea > Timematidae > Timema > Timema shepardi. The sequence continues at coordinate 12,661 of CABFVX010004539.1, read as the reverse complement.
ATCCCTTTATGGACCAAATATCCTCCATAACAATTTGTTTTTGAAAGCCCTTAATTGATTTTCGTCATGTAAGGTAAAGAGAACACTTTTCACGCTCATAGAAAACAACCGACCAAATAATTGTTATCCTTTTGATATACATATTTCATGCTTACCCCTTTGTTATTACTTGTCCTTTATCTATAAATAAAACTAATGTTTATCTATTGACTTCGGACTTGTTGACTTCAACTTTGTTTCACCTTCCTGGGAATGTTGTTTAGTAATTTGCTGGTTCATAATTTTTTGGTCTATCCTTTTTGGTTTACCGCAATTATACAGAATGGGTTGCTTGTTAACATGAGCGAATACATTATCTAATAATATATTCGTTTTTAATAGTCCTATCTGCTCACTCTGTATCCATTATCCCCTTATTTGTAACTTTGTATGCCTGCCTTTGTCCTGGAGGATGAAAAGGGGCTACATTAGGTGGACTAGATAGAACATCTCAAGATAGAAATAGGTAGCGTACTTTTCTAAGTGCGGCAATAAACCTACTAATTTCTAATGCCATACAGTAAGTAAGTAATGACCACCTTATCAGGCTTAGAGTTTAAAAATACTAGGCAGTCTTTTACCCTAAATATAGCATTGCTTACACAATGATGCTTCATCATCTCTTAGAACTTATATAACTGAATATATTTATTCCAATGCATGTGTTAAAATTATAAACAAAATTATATGTTTTACTACTTTTATTATTATAGAAGAACCAGCTTCAATGGACAAATGATCTAAACTAAAACGTCACTCTCGTGTTATACTGGCATTGGCCCGATTATAACGGGAAGATTGGAGTTTCAATCCCAGTTGGATCTACTGAGGGTGGTTATTCTTAAAATATTTCCTCACTCTCCTTACATGCAAATGCGGTTAGGTTACCTCTCAAATGATTCCTTCTTCATCCCTACCTTAATATAGTAATTATCATAAGTGCGTATAACCTGAACAGGTAGTAAAACGCGCTGATTCTTTCTTTTTGTGAAATAACTCGCACTTCTATGCAAGTGAATGTAAACTAATGTAATTCCAGAGCAGTTTTTTGATGGGTCTTACCGTTTAGTCACAAGAGACCTCCAAAGAAAGATCCGCACTGACTTTAAAGTTGCTCCGCTATTTTGATCATTTTTTCGGGGGCTATAGATTAAATTTTTTTGAGTTTTTAGAATGTTATCGTCGGTTACAGGCTGGAAGCCATAAGTTTGCCAAATTTAAAATGTATAGCTCATCTAGAAGTGGATAAACATTAATGTGAGTGAGTGAGTCAGCCACGTGGCTTTATAGTAGTATATATAAATGCCTACTAAAGTATCAAGATGTCTTGTATAGCCTACACTACCTCTGGTAAAAATCAATGGCATTTTCTTGGCATCCTTATTTATAATATTATGTTATATAAAGGTAAGTAAAATAGCTATTATGGGAAAGTCAAGGTCATTAATTACTTAGAATGTGAAGTTGAAGGTAAAAAAAGCTAGTAAGGGAATTATGTCAGTAGAAAAATTTGTATGTAAAGCACCGCTTCTGTGGCCGCATGGTCTAATCACTCTAATGTGATATTATCACAATATATTGGTTGCCAATGAAGGTGATATCGGGGTTTGATTCCGGTCGAGTATATCGAGTTTTTCTCCCTACATGGCTTTCCACTCTACCTCGATACAAATGCGGGGACACTTCCTTTAAATTCAATCTTATTTATATTTAACTCATAAAAGCATAACCCAAACCGGTAGTAAGATGCAGTGCTAAAAAAATCGTAAGAATAATCATAAAAGAAGAGGTGCACTTCCGGTCTTTGTTGTTCCATGCGAGGGTACGCACATCGCGTGACGTCACGTTTGGCTGCCCATGTTACGTTGTTCTGATTGATTTCTTCCCTCCTTACCCCTTTTTTAATATAATAATAGATGAAAGGGGAGGGAGGAAGGGTCGGTATTCACTCTCTCTGACGTAAGAATTGATCAGTAGGCTGTTGGTCAATGGAATGGGAAGTCAACCACTGCCTCGAAATGCTTCAGGGGAAGTTAGGGTGTCTGTAATGCTACGTTTATTAAACCCAGTCTGTGATTTAAACATGCCCCTTGGGGGGAAAAAACTGCGCAGGCTTTTCTCCTCGCGAATAGATGACAGTGAGTGGCATGTGCCTGCCCTAGTTATTAAATTAAATAGGTCGAGGAACAATGGTTAAGACTCTACGTCTGGGATTACTTTCAATAGCGTTGCAATAAAAATACTGAAATATAATAGAATATTATTGCTATCATAAATTATTCAAGAGTACGATACTATATTTTTATTTTATCTTCCATATAAAAATGTCTTGTGAATGAAAAAAATAATTCATCGAGACTTAAATGAAATTGTATTTTTTATCACCATCGGTTCCGATTTCAAATAAGTATTTTTTGGTATGGGTTCTGTCTGCTTGTATGTGTTACCTCTACATGTCTGGACCAGTGGTGCATAAAGGGCTTATGGAGACCTAGCTGGGCTAAAGTGTGTGTTTATCAACCCTAGAGCTACTGGGATACTTCTGAGCGATAATTTTGTTCATTATATTATCATCTTACTAATTACTATGTTACTATTACTATATTATATTATAAATGTGAAAGTTTGTGTGTTTGGATGTTTGTTACTCAATAATGCCACAACTGCTGAATGGATTCGAATGAATCTTTGTACGTTGGTAGAGTAAGTCCTGGAATAACATGTATGACTATTCCCAACCTTTTATTTTACATTAATTTTACAATACTAATGTTTAAACCTTTCGTATATAAGATATATTATATAATATCATATACTATAGTGTTCGAATTAATTGGGACAAGGGAAAAAAACGTTTTTTTCTAAAACTTTAGCTTTTAATCATTACACACCTTAATTATACTGATAAATCTCTATATTAGTTTGAAGTATGTCCTCCTTTAGCAGAAATGACCTCTTCAACACATCTTGGCATTGACTCCACTAGTGTAGCGCACATGTTCTTGACTTCATTATCATGGAACCACACTTGTATAGCACTTTTTAGCATTTGTTCTGTTGCCGTGCAATTCATCTTAGCTAAGCGATACTTGAGCATATGCCATACGTTCTCAATGGGGTTTAGGTCTGGTGAATTACCAGGCCTATCAAGCACTTTTATTTTATTTTCCCGCATAAAAGTCTGGACCAATTTCGAAGTGTGACAAGGAGCCAAGTCATATTGAAATGTTCCATCAAATGTTTTCATGAATGGGACAATCCTACTGCATAATATTTCTATGTATTTGACAGAATTCATCATGCCTTTAGGAGGAACTAAGCTTCCAGTGCCATTTGTTGTGAAAAAACCCCAAAACATCTGTTTAGAAGGGTGTTTTACAGTCTGTTGGATATGATCTAGTCGCAGAGTTTCACCTTCACTTCGTCTAACTACACTTGATTTGTATTCATGCACAAATAAATGTGTTTCATCACTGAAAAGCACTTTCTTCCAGTCGTTAACAGTCCATTATAGGTATTTTTTGGCACATGCTAAACGCTTTTTCATCATTTTCTGAGTTAGAATTTTTTTTTCATTGGTCTTGTTGCCTTACGACCAACTTCCAGAAGCCTTTTCCACACAGTTGAGGTACTCACTTCAACACCATAATCCAATAAATCCCTTCGAAGGTCTGTGCCTGTCTTTCTTGGATTTATTTTGCTATTTCTTATTAGAATTTTCCCAGTTTTTGGAGTAGTTTTCCGTTTGCGCCCACACTTTCCTTTTCTTTTTGGAGACGATAATCTGGAATCTTGAAATGTTCTTAAAATTCTTGAAACACTTGATTTGCCCACACCAATAGCCGTAGCTATATCTCTCATGGTCATAGAAATGTGTTCATTAAGAGCGATTATTTTAGAACGCTTCCTCGGAGTAATATCCATCTTTGAACAAGCAAAAGTAACACGTAATACACAGAACGCAAAATTATAACCACCAGCTGCCACACTGAAAGTCTCACAACTGAACTACTGATACACTAAAACCAGTCAAACGAGTAAATTACAGTCAAGGTCGATCCGTCACATTGCCTCTAGGCAGATATAACCGATTTCAGGCGGTTCGGGACATCACTGGTAATCACATATCAACTCAGACAAGGAATACATGTTTGTCCCAATTAATTCGAACAGTATAGTATAATATTTCGTAGTAAGAGAAATATATATTATTTAAGTTATCAATTATTAATTTAATTCTTTTTAAAAAGTTTAGTAAAAAATTAAAAGATTTTAAAAATCATTACGGGCGAAGCCACGACGGGTATAAGTTAGTATTAATATTTTGTTTAAAGTGAATACACTTTAGTTAAGAAAGCGTTAATAATATACATTTTATTTCTAGATGGGTAGAATACTTTATTTTTATAATACGAATCTTAAATTTTCTTTTGCAGCTTGAATCCAAATTATAATCCTCGAACCTTTTAAAATTTATAATTTTAGTTAAAGTGTAAATATGTAAGATTTTCTTAGCTAAAAGTATTTGTACCACTGAGGCCAATTATATTTTGTTTGTCATGTCTATTACATCATAAACATCCCAGCTAACACTTTTTTTTGTTTTTTTGTTATTCTCCCAACTACAAAAATATATTATAAATCCTTTAACCAATTGATTAAAATTGTTATTTGAGGCTATGTCTTCATAATTATATTTGATATACTTTTTTGAGATTTTTACGAATATAGAATCTTCCAAATAACACAATATTCTAGGGATTTGAGGAATCAAGGATTCTAGCATCTCATTTTAGTTTTATTATAGTGAGCCTAACGATTCACAAAGTGTGAAACAATTACCGGAACGTTATAAATGTTCTTGCCTTCAGCGGTTGAGTGTCACCCAACTGGTTTGAACATTTTTTTAAAGACTTTTTCAGTGATCAGAACAATGCTCTGGAGTTAAATATTTGATTTGTTTCCTACTTATTTGATAAACATAAAATGTTTATAATAACTGTTTGGATAGTTTTAATATGAATGCTGCGTGATAAAATAGGCCTCATCTAAACCAACAAATAGGCATAAAAATATATTATAAGCGGTTAGAAAGAAATTTATTCAATTTTAATAGTTTGTAGATGAAAACATACAGAGTAACACAGGTCATAGGTACCTGCTTCAGTGACCAAATGGTCTAAGGAGTCATTTTCATGATTGTAGATGGTAACATACAAAGTTACTGGACGTAATAACTGCTTCAGTACTGCTTCCGGTAGTAAGACGTGATGCTAAAAATGTTCTTAGGTCAAGCTTTCTCAAAAATAATAAACCGCAAAACGCACATATATTTATTTTGAAACTTCCACTGCTCTATAATATAAAATAGTAGGCTACTAACAGTTTTTTTTGTCTAAGGTATGTTTATAAATATATAGAGCATACACAAAAACCCATATGATTATAAAAGCATAGATATAAAGCATGTAATGTTACCTCAAGCAACTGACACAAAGGGTTTGTATTTAAAACATTATTTTAACAAGTTTTATGAATTTATGTATAGAAGTAAAAAATCGTTAGCACGTTTGATACACTTTTTAAAAATATGCATACTACCAGTATTCTATAAATAAAGCTATACATATCCTGGTATTTTCATTGTTTTCTATTAAATTCTTGACACGAGAATAAAGACAAATATGAAGTCTTCTTCACCATATTGTACTAAACTAAAATGTATATTTTAGACCAGGTTATTTTAATCTATTTTGTGTTTTGAAAATATTTGGAAACATACCTAAAAGTCCCAAAGGCTTTTTAAACTTTACCTTACGTCTACCTCAATTTTTCCTTTCCCGCCAAATTTTCTGAGTTCCCCAGGTTTTGCTGTGAGTAGCACACCGCAATCAATCTATAAGTATGTTTCCCCTAAAACCGTAATAACAACCAGATTTTTTTTTAGTACAGCTTCTTACTACCTGTTCGGGCTACACGCGTACCTACTAATTACGCTTATTTTTAGGGATGAGGAAGGTTGAACTTAGAGGAAGTGTACTTGAATTTGAGTGGAGGTAGAGTATAAAATTATTTAGGGAAAACCACCCTAAGTACAGCCAACCGGGATTCGAATACACATCTACCCGTCAACGGCAGTTTATTCTATTGCGAGTGATGTCTTTGATCATCAGGCTACCGAAGCGGGTAGTGGTCAGATTGTTTAATTAATGAAACGCATTTTTTTCCAATCAATAAGCTATATATTTTGATATTACTTGTTGTTTCTATCAAGATGGCAATCTGAATTGTATGAAATTATATAATACAATTACAGCAACCTAACTGAGCCTTAAGTTACTGAGAAGTGAATCCACCAAACGGAATTTAATTGAATACAACACCAGCATCGGTATCGCATGGCTTAACGTGTATCTCTCGTTATATACTGGATTACCTTTGATGGGTAGATCGGGGTTCAAATCCCATACCAAAGCACGGCTTAATATAACCTAGGGATAACTTCAAAAGCAATTCTCGGAACCGATTAATCGGGATATTGGATACAAAATAATACTAAAACTGGAAAACGTATCGGAGTGGGGTTTTTCGAATTCTTAATCTGACTAGAGAAAAAGTGGAATAAGTTTGAAGTTCTTTTGTTTTAAAATAATTATTTTTCAGCTTTATCGTAATTTTTTAAAGTTATAATTAAATGCTTAATTGGTCTCAATTCCACCATTTTCTAAATTAGACTAAAGATAACTGCACCACGATGCAACGCATGGTTCGAGCTCTACGTGATTGCATGGTCTAAGGCGTCAATCTCACAACGGACTAAAACTGCCGATGATGGGGGGATTGGAGCCCGATCTCGGTTGGATGTACTAAAGGATTTTACTTTATATTCACGTAAATGTGGATACACTTTCTCTAAATTCAACCTTTATAATTTCTAACACATTAGCGTAATTAGTGCATAGGCGCATAACCCGAAATGATAATAAGACGCGTTGCTAAAAAATAATCTTCACACAAATATTATTTTTTATTGACTTGTAATTATGAATGAACCAGGTCCTTCAAGATTTGCAGACGAGCTCAAAAATCAACCAAAGAGATGGGTAAAATTGCGTTATAAAGAAACTATGTATTTGTATTTCATAAAATGTTAGACATTTAACATAAATTGAGCTCTCTAAATACTCTAAATATTATGATAGTAGGCCGGCTGAAGTGTTGGCATATTATGTAAACCAGCAAGGAAGGTCAGTCAAATCAATTATTTTGCAATTCATTTTAGTGGAATAAACATGTCCCAGTAATATTACCGTCTCTAGATTATTATTGGACATGAGATAAACAATTAATGAAAGAACAATTTCTGAAACTATAAAAAATTGAGAGCAAATATTTTAAGAATCTGATATGAAATTCAAATGTTCCGACAAAAAATAAAAAATACGATTTAATTTTGTCCACTCCCACAACACCCCTACGGGCTGTCTGCATTTAACTACACTAAGAGTAGGGAATAGAAAGATAAAATTGAGAAACCGAGGGACAGATGGATAAAGGAAGTAAGGAGGAGTGTGGAGGGAATAGGAGAAGACTGGGCCAAGGTGGAGGAAGAGAAGTGGTGGAAGTAAAGGAGGTGGTGGAGAGGTTTGTACCAAACAGACCTCGCCAATAGCTGGAAGCTGTTCATGCTGATTGTGAGTTGAGAGAAAATGTGCCATCATTGAGAGTGAGAGTGGAGGACCATTTTGGCAAAAACCCACAAGTACACCAGGCTGGGCTTTGAATCTCAAACACCCTTTCACCGGCACTACAAACTATATGAGCTTGACGTTTAGTCCGCTTACACACCAATGTGGGTACTGGGGTATTAAGGCTCAAACTGTTTTGGAAATAAACACGTTGTTTGGGATTTGATCCGTGTCTAGACATTAGAACAACCATAGGGTTTGCAGTTATTATTGGCTTATAAAATGGCATAAAGGTTAACATTTAAAAATAAACCCCTAATACAATTATTCTCTTACGTTATATAATGCAATAGAAACACAAACACTAGTTGGGTTACGTTGAGTAATGTTGAATAGAGAATTGAACCAAACCTAAAAAAAAAAGCGCCTCCAAGCCAAACAGAAAGCAATTAAATAGATTAACTAGCAAAATATTATTTAGATTAACAAATCAAAAACTGTAATAACATTCTAATTTAAAAAAAATCTGAAATGATAAAATCACTGACTATGCACAGTAATGGTCAATTATAATTATTGACTCCAAGACCGTATCCAAATATTTATCTTGCCGTAGATAGAGGGGAGTTCCCTTGAGAAGAGATGGCCAGGATTTATTTAAAATTTTGAGTCCCTGATTGTTTTTGAACAAATTTGAAGTCGCGTATGTTATACATTTTATAAAACTTCAATTGGTTAACAGCCCAAACATTGAGGAGGAAAAAAAATCCACTATTAATAGTACATTCTGAGGTGGTTTCAACATCCAAAACCCCTTCTCTCAGTACGGCCCTGCTTTGCTTTGACCTTGAAGACCTTGATTTGATCCCAACCCGTAAATTTTAGTAATTTTTTATATTATAGTTTTATATATTCATACAAACTTTAATTTATTGTAGTACGCTACTCAATTTCCCTTTAATTTAAAAACAGTTAAGTCAACAATTTTAGTTATGAAACATAATATTCCAAAACACTATTAAATAAAACCTTCCTCTTTTTTTCCCACCATGTCTTACTAACCGTTCGGAATATTCGCAATTTAATAGTGTATGAATGAGAAGGGTAGAATTTATAGGAAATATAGGGACTACCCGCATTTGTGTATCTAGAAAGTAGAAAGCTATCTAGAAAAATTAGCCGATATTCAAACCCTGATCTTCCGATCACTAGCGAACCAGACCAGATGAAACTCACATTTAATCCACTCACCCATCGATGCGGTTAACCCCTTTTTTTAAACTATGGGGCTATAAATAATACGTAAATTTGTTTGCTTAAAATAATAACTATTGATTCATGACATGATGATTATTCAAGAGGAATACATTATATAATTCTGGGACATTCATTCCATGTATGCAAGCGTCTTAAGAGGATCAGGTGCTACCCAAGGCGTGGACTAAGTATTGCAAGCTATGTATTTGTTACGGTAGAGAATTGTTCAAAAATACCCACTGGCTGACCGGCTCAATGTAACGGATGCCTTCTCTATTTGTTGCGCTATCAATGTGTGTTACGTGTAGTTGGGAAATGTCCTAAGGAGCGGAAGGGGAATGGGTGTTGAAACCACCCCCACTTCTCCAGACTCATGTTTAAATCATTTTCACAGAGTTATTTCAGTTACTCCATATATTGTACTGTATAGTTTAGTGAAGCTTTTACGTCAGCCAGAGTGAAAACTTTAATTAAATATGTATGTAGTTATGAAAAACTTGTTATATTATGTATCTGTTTATATTATGTTTATAATAATATAATACATTATATCATAGTTGACATGTTTTGAATACAAAATTATGTTTTTTATTATTATGCATCACATATAATAGATTAGCTACATATGAAAATAAATATATAGATTATAATTTTAACCTGTTCATACCCTTAGAATAAGTTTCTGCACATTCTTATGTCATGTAGTATTAGATAGAACCCAACGTTTAGAATTACTCCGGTAGGAAGTGTAGCATTAATTAATCTAAAATCAACTGCAAATAGAAATTATGACTAAACTAGTAACATCAACCTGTTTAGTTACTCGCCATATACCCAATTCGAGCCCTGTGTCCACAACAACAAGACGCTACAAGCACACCTGCCTGTGACAAGAGTTCAGTTCAGATTGGCGAGATACAGCCAGCCTACACCTGGATGACGTGCCACATCATACTCGTAATTTTCTTTTGCAATTCCTCTAAATTACGTTTAAGCTTAAGACTCTTAATATATTTGGTGTCTTTATTTCAAAAATTTCTCTTTGTACTCTTATTGTATTATTTAAATTAAATCTTATGGTATGGTCTCATGTAAGGCCCCTTTGGTTGGCAGCTTTGGTTAATAATGTGCGCCAAACACATAAACGTTGTTTTCAGCGCCCTTATGGATTTGGGAGACAGGTTAATTTAGGGAACGTTAACTATTTGTGAGATTAGTGGCGATAGGTCATTGCCATTTAATATTTTCTATTAGTCTTTGTGCGCTAGTCGTGTTGAGCTCAACCGCTGAGGACGGGGAGATCGAGGTTTGAATCTCGATTGGGAAAACTGGGAGTTGTTTTTCCTAAATGGTTTTACACTCCCCCTCCACGCAAATTCGGGTTCACTTCCTTTAATTCAACCTTCCCAATTCCTAATCCATTAGCGTAATTAGTACTTAAAGCGTATAACCCGAACGGGTAGTAAGACGCGGTGATAAATAAAAATAATAATATTAGTCTTTGTCTTCAAGATGTTTTATATTTTACTGTTGCTCTAGATTAGCGGTTCCCAAACTTTCTAGACTCGCAAACTCCTAGTTGCACAAACCCCCTAGTAAATGTCCATAGCCATTCACTTAATTTTATAACTACGTTTTATTAAATTCAGTTATTAATTATAATCAAAAGGCTTAATACCTTTAAATTAACCTACTATAGCTCGGTAGGTACTTTGGGTTACTCTACCAAATATAATGTGACAATATTGAAACTACTTAACTAAAATCTCAAATAATTATACGTTATATTTGTTTTTAAAATTAAAACTGAAATTAAATAAGCAAAGTACTGAAGTAACATTTTATTATTTTTACTGACACAATATTATCACATTTTACATTTTTTTTAAAAGTGGTACTGGAAATTGCTGCTTTGACATAATTTAAATACCCTCCTCTAATCATGAAATTCCATGCCGATTTAAGTTTAAAAATTTAAAAATTGTTAACAAGTTTTAAGAGCTACTCACCTCTTCACGTGACTTAGTGAGAAGGATGTGCTTGCTTTGGATGGCACAGAGGCTTAAAGTCGAGAATCACAGACGATAAATAAAGTCTCAAGTCACTTTCAGCATTGAGGTTCTTTCTGTATTTTTTAAAATAGGCATATGAAGAAAAAGCTTATCGCTCAAATACGTAGAGTTAAATGGTAACAAAACTGTAATAGCTTTATTCTATAACAATGAGAACTTCTTTAAACTTAACCAGAAACCAATTAATAACAAAGATTTATAGCTTTTCTTTAATTCAAAATTTTTGTAAAATTCAAGGAGCTGCTCTTTTTCACTCAAGATTAATGTGGAGGATTTCAAAACTGATATCTCTTCCAGGGGATTGTGAATCCAATTTTTTTTATCGGACATGGCTGAGACTTATTCTCTGAAGATTTGTCCAAGTCTCTTCAAGTGTTATAAAACCACGTTCTTTATATTTTTGTCCAAAGAAAGCTGATGTATGCACTTTGATTTGTAAAAGGAATGGTTGGTAAGTAAAACCAAAACTTCGTGTTTAAGTTCAAACAATCTTGTAAGAGTTCTACCTCGAGATAACCACCAGACATTATTGTGAAACGTTGTACAGTTGTAAATGCTTAACCTTTCATCACAAAGTGCTGCAAATGACCACCATTATAGAAATATTTTGGCGAACCCCTTGGAAGATTTTACGAACCCCCAGTTTGGGAACCACTGCTCTAGATAACTAAAACTATTTTTAGTGATAAAAAATTATATTCTTTATTTTGGAGTTAGTATATAATATTAGTGAAATTAGATTGCATTTAATTTTTATATATAACCTTTGTTACTCCACTCATTATGTTGGTAAATTAACCATCTGTTTTTTGCGTAGTCAGGAACAAGTTAACTACTGGTCCTCTCTAAATATTATTTATGTGAATACATTACGAATATATGCGTACTTTCGGTACATCTATTTCATTTTCCGGTCTTCATTAGTAAAACCATTTAAGTTTGTAGTTCATTTTGGAACATTTCTCTGATATTATAGGTTTATATATCATTTACTCTATTAAAACTATTAATGAAGAAATTATACATGTTTAAAAAAGCAAGGTGACCAGGCGGTCTAGGGGTAAGGCGTCAGACTTCTGTGTTGGCGCCCGGGGTTCAATCCTCGGTCCCGGCACAGATTTGTCTGATTACCAAACCCTTCCTTCCCCTCTGACAAGACATCTTGTGAATGTGTGGAGTGCCAGGCCTCCACCGTGGTTTGGATTCCACGTTAAACTGTAGGTCCTCCATTTCATCTCACAATCACCCTACCATTACACATGAGTGTAAGTGCGTACAACCCGAACGGGTAGTAAGACGCGGTGCTAATAATAATAATAATAAATCAAAACCATTCCTTTTTCATGAGAGACTGAACTTCAGCTAATAGGACGAACAGTGTCCTATTAAATAACCACGTCTTTTGAATTCCTGATTTATTATTCTTAACGTCCATGTTGACGGGGTTGCCGCTTGCTAATTCTTTCTTTAGGGTTTTTGACCCAATACATGTAAAAAACCAAGCTGCTCGCCTGATATTTATCTCTTTGTATTTTCCCTGTAACAGCTGTGTGCTTCTAAGCTGTCCTTTTAATTATGTAAAAAGAGGCTACAGAAAAACCTTAC
>CABFVX010004538.1:38370-63888 GCA_902151425.1 Timema shepardi | reverse complement strand
AATGTAAAAACTAACCAATAGGCAGAGTCCTGGCGACACTTTTGTGATGGCTAGCTAGCTTCTTATTGTTATAAAGAAATGGCGTGTTCTGCCAAATACTATGAACTTGTTCCCTCTAACGAGAATTGACGCAGTAGATATTTTAACAAAAAAGAAGGTATAAAAAAATATATTTTAGGGGTGAAGTCCTTTTCACCTCATTCTGAGAAACGCGTGTTTCTTCATGGATGAATCTTAAAAGGATACTCTGCCTATATTACTTTAAAGAAAAATTACCTTCATCCATGACTTTTTACATAATTTAGATTAATCCAAATCAATACATTACACTGTCTCTTCTTAGTGTCCACAGAATGCAATTCCCAAGTTGGTCAATAATTGCACTGTCACAATTATTCGCTTTTTTCTTATATTTCTATTTGTTTTACTATTTATATGTCCACACGCCCAATAACAGATAAGCATTGTTTAAAAGTAGCCATAGATTTGAAACGCTATCAAGATGATTCATGTCGGCATTTGGAGCTTGCCCGGACCATTTTTAACCCGCCCCAACAATTCATTTTCAAAAGATTCTTAAATAATATTTTATTTGAGATAAAAAGAATAGAAAACATAAAGAAATTAATTAATAAATTAACCAACTCGTCACAAATTGGGCCTGCCGTGATGCGGATAAAGGCAACAATGCTGAATTATTACTCAACTTGTGTGTTTGACTACTTTTACTACAGAAGAGAGGCAGAAGATGTCACCTTTGTGCGTTGGACTCTTCCCACATTCCTTAGGTGGGCTTTCTTCAGCAGATTTACACTTATTATTATTTAATTAATGTTTTAAGCCAATATTAATCAACACACCTACCTGAGTGAAACTGGAGTAGTTAAGAAGAAAAAAACTAACAGACCAAAACACATTTAAAAACTAGATTTGATTTCCACAATTTTCCATTTATTAAATCTAGAAATAAAATAAATAATATGAATTTGCCACAATTATTTTATGAAATAATTATAAGAGATTATTTTCATTTATTTATTTACTCCTTGTAGCTTTAGCAATTAAATATTTCATTTGGAATTTTTTTTTATTCAAAGAAAATTTTTTGATCCAAAGAATAAAACTTTCTCATATTGTTGGTGTTGTCTGTAGAAAACCAAAATGATTGTTTACATTATTTGTGTAAAAGAGAGGGGAAGTGAAATATTTGTTGTTTTTAGGTTGATTTGAATCATACATTTAATGATTTATATTAAATATTTATAAAATGGGTAAAATAAAGAAGTTTGATTGTAAAAGAAGTTTTGGGGGAAATCATTTCACAAAGATTATATTAATTAACGCAAACTATTATGATGTAGCAATTAGAAGAAACGTGGGTAGTGGAGAAAATATGAGGAAATCTTTGCGGGCGACACATTTCCGCAAGATGTCTACTGCCGACAAGCTGCAGCAGGGACTATGCCTCCTGTTGTGAATATATTGCTGCACAGATTACAATCATCTGTGGCAGTAAGGAATGTAATAAAGCCCTTGTACAGAGATGTGTCGAACATATATCTCTTGAAGAAATGCTTGCATGGCAAGAGCCAATCCGCATGAGTGTTTCAACAGTCTGATATGGTCGCGGCTATAGATATACACTATATAGGACTTGACACAATGAAACTAGGTGTTTATGACTAACTCATAATTCATTATTTTATAAAGGGGGCCGGTACAAATAGTAAAAAGAATCATTCAATTATTCAGTAATCTTGTTAGCTATTGTCATGGCAATACAAGTAAACAACTTCAATCAAATATAATTCAAAATGAACGACAATATTGAAATAAATTTACCGATCGAAAGTGGGTTTGAAGCTCTATTACGTTATTAATGTGAAAATTGAAATTAATTTTTAACAATTTGTTAAGTAATCAAATGATTTATAAGTGGGAATGACGATATTATCTCAATTAAATAGACTTGTGCTTACTATTGTGTTTTAAAAATAGATTATTAAGTACATCAAAAGCTCGAAAATCACGAGCCTACAAAATGTTTGGACTCTATCTCGAGCTTAAGCGACGAGCTCGGAATACGAATACTTGCAGAGCCCTACTTGATATCTTACATTTATACTCTTTTTTTTTCATAGATGAAGACTCCAGCAATCCAGAACGACTTTAGTTATTATCGCCGCACAATGACACGTCAACGGATGTCTAGTCAAGATGGTCTGCTCTTGACAGACACGCGGGAAGTGACCAATGAACTGGCCAATCGCATGTCCTTGTTCTACGCACACGCGACACCTATGCTCAAAGTGCTGAGTGAAGCAACCACACACTTCGTAGCCGAGGTATTATGTCATTTTTGTTTTGATAATGATTTAATCACTTTACTAACTTAATTTATATCCAGGTATGTGCAGAAAGTATTGTTCCTTAAATTATTCTTATAATACCTAAAATATGATAGAATTGTAGAAAAATGAAGGACAAATAAATGGTAAAACACTATTGCTCATTTACAAACACGTCTTTATCTCGATGTAACCTAGCATCTTCCTCGGGAAGTAAAAGATTGTAGTAGACTGAACAAGTGATGCCAATTAAGTTATGAAGGGTGAAAACTTCTTTGGTGGGCTACACATTTTCTTGAGGCTCTGCTATTGTTACAGCAGGTTTTTAACAAGATCCAGTTAACAAATATATACAGGTTGATGGTTTTTACACTTAATGATCCAATCATGAGCCATTTTCCATCTTCTTGCCTGGAAAATCTTGCATTGTGTTCTGTTACATGATTTAACACTTGGTAGCAGTCTTCAAAGTTGAGGTTACAAGACTGAGATTGGTTTCGTAGGCCTGGGAAGCACTCAGTAACTAGAGGTATAATGACAGGTTTTTGTAGGCCTGGGAAGCACTCGGTAACTAGAGGTATGATGCCAGGTTTTGTAGGCCTGGGAAGCACTCGGTAACTAGAGGTATGATGTCAGGTTTTGGTGATTATGGTGTGTATCTTGTCGAAGAAGGTTATTAATAAAACATTTAGTGTATCCTATATCTGTAAGAGCTCCTCAACGATTTTTTGTGTCAGAGGAGATGTGGTGAGAGTGTTACAATATAGCCACATGACCACATGAAGAAATGTCGTCTTGTCATTGGGATCGATTTGGGGTCAATTTAAAAGACGAAACGAGTGGAGGTTGGTTGTCATTAAGCAAAATCACAAGTCAACATAGGCTGAAATTATTTCTGTAAGGGATCCACAGTTGGAGTCAAAAAGGCAACAGGCTAGCAAAATAAGTACTTTAATTATCAAAAAGGTATGCTATAGAAACACATTGTGAACACGGCAACACTAAATTTGACTAGAAGATTTTGAATTAGATATATTAATTTTGCTGATGTCAGCCTAATGGCCTCCACCGTGATTAAACTACACTAAACACATACCCTGACAACATTTTTACTTTATTAAAAATCAATCAAAACTAGATATATGCTTATGCGACTCATTACAATCTTAACTGATACACACAAACTTCTCAATCCTCAAAGTCCAAATGAATGAAAGCAATTGTTCACAACATCTTAACTTTAATTTACTAACTACAATAATTTATTTAATTTTGACCAAAACTGTAATAAAATCAACTATTAGAATTGTATTAATAGGTATCTGTTCTTTAACTATTCGATTCAATAAAAAAATGCCATTCCCACACACCTATCTGTATTATTATGTTTAGTAATGTTGAAGCTAAGAGTCAACATATTAGTTGGCAGCTATAAAATGCAGATATTGTTGTCTATTAGTGGGTTTAAGATGTACCAAAGTTTTTAAGTGGCCTTCTGACTGCCCATTGTCCACATCAAGAAATGTCACCTGGTTGTGGGATTGATTTGAGGTGAACTTCAGAGCCGAAAAGGAGTTTAGGTAGTTTATAAATAGGGTTAGATTGTCTTGGACAGCTGTCAACACCATGAATATGTCATCGGTGGTCGAGAAATGTTTTTTCCAGTTTGCCCATGAAGAGATCGGTATACGAAGGTGCCATCCTTGCACCCATCGCTGTGCCTTTTGGTTTGAATGAAGTTCTGATCCATGAATTGAAAGTTGTTCTTTTCTAGTATAAATTTAGTGAGATCCAGAATAAATGATGTTGTAGATGTGGTATTGATCGGACGCTTGTCGAGAAAATGTTGCACTGCAGCCAGACCATGAACATGAGGAATGTTGGTATACAACGACACAACGTCAATGGTGACAAGTATGGTGCTTTGAGGTAAAGGTTGGGGAAGGCTATTGAGTTTTTGAAGGAAATGTTTGGTGTCTTTGATGTGGGATGGGCAAATTGGTAAAAAACATTTCTCGACCACCGATGACATATTCATGGTGTTGACAGCTGTCCAAGACAATCTAACCCTATTTATAAACTACCTAAAATCCTTTTCGGCTCTGAAGTTCACCTCAAATCCATCCCACAACCAGGTGACATTTCTTGATGTGGACAATAGGCAGTCAGATGGCCACTTCAAAACTTTGGTACATCTCAAACCCACTAATAGACAACAATATTTGCATTTTTATAGCTGCCACCCATTCAACACTAAAAGATCTATCCCAACCAGTCTTGCCATACAAGCTCACCGAATCTCCTCCAATTCATAAAGTCTTCAAAACCACCTTGAAAACCTTCAAGAAGCATTTGCAGAGAGAGCATACCCTAAACCTCTCATTAAAAACCTACTTCAATAGCTGAAACTCCACAGATTTTCACATATTGTAAGCATCCAGCCATACCAACAATATTCTTTTTAAAAAAAATACCAGTTCTTGTGTATAAACAGCACCCTTCATTCTGAAATCTTCTGGTACACCCTAAACTCGAAAATGAAAATGACACAACCTTCATTCAACCACAACAAGGCTCTCAACCTTGTAACAAAACCTGCCACACATCATCCAGCAGCCACTTTCTCTAGCGACATCACCAACTCCATCCATACCATCAAAGTCAGTCACATATGTGAGTCCAGTAACCTAATTTACCAACAATGTACTGCACAATATGTTGGCCTCACCACTGAAACTTTCCATAAACGAATGAATGGACACCGCCATGACACCAGAATTAAGAATCCTGAAAAACCCGTTTCAGCACACACCTCCAATCATAACCTCAACCTTGAGGACTGCTACACTGTCAAGGTGTTAAAATCACGTGACAGAGCACAATGTAATATGTCAGTTAAGATGGGAACTGTGCACATCAATGGATCACAAAGTCTAGAAAACCACCCAACCTAAATATTCGCTAATTTCTACCCAGAGACTACACCAGCACCACCTAACATCAGAGAATTTCAACTCCACCAGAGAAGTTTTCAACCATACCATCAAGTTGGCTGAAGACAACATTCTGTTCAGTCTATCTACTACTACTTCCTGAGGAAGATGTTATAATAGCATAATATCCAAGTGTGTTAGTGTTCTTACTTTTAGTTGGGCTCTACCATTTTCCCAATATTCTATCATTTTATTTATTACAAAATGTTTTTGCCCAATGCAATTTTTTCATACATATTATTATATATTTATTTTAGTCTTCCAAACCCTTGCACAGCTAAAACATATTGTGTTTATTTTCTGATGGGTACACAAGAATTGTTGTGTTTCAGAATGCTGATATCCCAATAGAGAACACAACTGAGACACTAAGCACAATGGCTAAAGTGTGTTTACGTATGCTAGAGAACCCGTGAGTTGAGCCTTTTATTCTCAGTATTATAATTAATAGTATCTTAGATTTAATAAGTAAATTATTGGAAATCTTTCCTTCGGGAGAGTTACTACTCATAAATGTTAAGTGTCACATATAATACGAGGGGTGTTTGGAAAGAAAGGGCCAACTGGCTATTAAAAAATAAACTCAAATTTGTATCCACCCAAATTAAAATATGAATATAGGCCATTTCCCCTTATAGTGACTGCAGGAATTCAGACATCACTATACCCTGTCGTAGATATGTCGCCCGTCGCCTGTGAGTTCAGACATCACTATCTTTAGTATCCACTATACCCTGTCGTAGAATGTCGCCCGTCGCCTGTGAGCGCAGACAGTTGCCGTCAAGCACACACTTCACGATAGCGTCTCGGTAACTATATTGTACACAATCTGGGGAAAGTTCAGTAAGCGTGAAGCATCTGTTTTCACACACACTCAACCAAGTATGGAGACAGCACCGTTCCTCGTCATGAATGTTTGTTCGGCCATCTTTAAATTCACGGCACTTTTTCCTACCCTCATCTTCACTCGTTACAGTGAGGACGTAAACTTAATGAACCTGGCGATGAATTTCAGCTGTGTTTGAAGACAAACCTGACTTGTGGCAGGATTATTTATATTAGTGTTCATTTTAAAACACTATTACACAACTGTGCATAATAACAGAGCTCTGGAAACATACTTTTATCACCATGGTCATTCGGCCCCTACTTTCTGAACACCCTTAGTATCTGGAGATTTAAGTTCTCAACGTTTTAAAATGCTCTTTGGCATAGAGAGTTGTTTCGAGGCATATGTGACACTTACATGTTCCTTAATAGCCACACTCCTAAAGATAATTAAGCCATTCTAGAAATTACATATTTGTGATACTTTTTAGTCATGACCCGCCTTGGTGGCGTAGTTGGCTAACGCGCTAGTCGTGTTGAGCTCTACTGCTGAGGACAGGGAGATCGAGGTTCTAATCTCGGTCGGGTGAACTGAGGGGGGTTTTCCTAAATGGTTTTCCACTCTCTCTCTCTCCATGCAAATGCGGGTTCACTTCCTCTAATTCAACCTTCCCAATTCCTATTCCATTAGAGTAATTAGTACTTAAAGTGTATAACCGGAACGGGTAGTAAGACGCGGTGCTAAATATTATTATTATTATTATTATTAGTCATGTTTTAAAATGTTGAAACAATTATTTTTGTAGCTGTTATTTATTACTTGTATTATTCCAGCATAATTGTAGAACACACTTATTAAAACCATAGTTGATTAATTTAACACTACACTCATTTTAAATTCACATTATAATAAAAAATAAAAGTTCCTTTTTGGTACATATGAACACACAACTGAAAACAATTTGAATAGAAACTTTAGAATTAATGTTTATAAAAACAGATTTGAAGAAAAAATTCAAATATATTTGTGAAAGATTGCTTGTATTTCTGTTTCCATCCATTTTAATCGGGGTTTGCAGCTCTTGCACCCTTCAGAGCCATTGATGTTGGCCCTAACCACTTGATGTGATTAGTAGCTGTAGTCTTTTCTTTTCCACCGGCCTTACACCGTATAGAAACCACCAGTCACTAAGCTCTTTACAGCAATTAGATTTGGTTGTGTTTAGAAACCTAATCGCTCAATTCCAACGAGAGGAGACTCAGCTGTTTGTGTTGAGGGTAATGGTCGGGTTGGTGATCCTGTATGACCACGTTCATCCCCATGGGGCCTTCGTCAAGGCTTCAAACGTTGATGTAAGTTGGTACTACACATTCTCAAGATATGATAACATACTTGTAGTTGCTTATTGGCGCCCCTGGTTGGGGTAGCACGGTTATCTTATGGTCCAGTAATCAACCCTTACACAAATTAAAATAAGTTTAGTTTGATGAATTCTTGGACTCAACATTTATTTTTAATAACACTGTTCTATGCATTAATAAATTTTTATGGTTTTCACACAAAAAGTCTAAAAACAGAAAAGTTAAAACATGTGAGAGTTTATAAATATAAACAAATTAGCACAAATTACACAACACAAAGCACTGTCCAACAATGTGTTACTTAATTATTCTATTGCTTTAGAAACTCGAAAAAAAACCATACTGTCAGCCATGTTTAGAACAAATGTATTTGATTTAAGCCTTGTCGGTGACCTGGAGGTCTAGGGGTAAGGTGTCCGGGGTTCCATCCTCAGTCTCGACATAGATTTATCTGATTGCCATGGAAATTAAACAAGGACTAGAGAAAAAATGGGACATCTTGAGAGTAGGCGTATGATATTAATTGTTTAATATGTGGATCTGCATACGTGT
Source organism: Timema shepardi (assembly GCA_902151425.1). NCBI lineage: Eukaryota > Metazoa > Arthropoda > Insecta > Phasmatodea > Timematidae > Timema > Timema shepardi. Next base: position 55,805 of record CABFVX010004538.1, on the reverse strand, counting down.
CTAATATAGATTGATAAAATAGTATATATTTACTGTAAGCCTTCTAGTTTACAACAGTAAAAAGGCCAACATTCAGTTGAAGAAGAAATTATATGAATTCTAGTCAAGTGTGAAAGATTGTGTCAAGCTAATTAATCAATAGCCCAAGGAAGGCAAGTATTAAAATAGTTGAGAAGCAACAAACTGGCTAAACCTAGTATACGGGGGGTGTTCAAAAAGAAACCAAACTTTTGCTATAACATCTTTATTGCTCATTGTACAACATTTTAAGCACCATCACCCTCAAAGTAGTCCTTTTCACTGGCAATACACCGTTCCCAACGTTGCTTCCATTTTTGGAAAGCCTCCTGGAACGCACTTTGTGGGATGGCGCGGTCTTTTGTCGCATTGTCCTGAATCTCCTCTATGGTTTAGAAACGACGTCCCTTCACCGTGGTTTGAAGTTTGGGAAACAAGAAAAAGTCTACTGGGGCTAGGTCCGGAGAGTACGGTGGATGGGGCACTATGGGAGTGTTATGTTTTGCTAGATAGATGCGGACAAGGCATGAGCCGGCGCATTGTCATGATGCAACATCCAAGTCTGGTTTTCCCGCAATTCAGGCATCTTCCTGCGCACAGCATCCCTCAAACGCGCTAGAATTCCCTGGTAGACTTCCTTGTTTACCGTCTGACCACGTGGTACAAATTCCTGATGGATAATGCCTTTGAAGTCAAAAAACACAACCGATATCGCCTTGATCTTTGACCGACTCATGCATGCTTTTTTTGGACGAGGAGACCCTTTACCCACCCACTGCGACGACTGCACCTTCGTTTCAATATCATAGCCATAAACCCGCGTCTCATCGCCTGTTATGATGTTCTTCAGTAAGTTTTCATTGTCATTGGCAGTGGCAAGCAGTTCCTGGCTGATTTCAACACGGGTCTGTTTCTGATCGTCAGTCAACAAACGCGGCACAAGTTTTGCACTGACACGATGCATCTCAAGTTTGTCACTCAAAATTTGATGGCATGATTCTATGCTGATGCCCACTTCGTCAACAACTTGTCGAACTGTTAAACAACGATTCCCACGAATGACAGCACGAACTCTCTCAACATGGTCATCATCTTTTGATGTGGAAGGTCGTCCAGGCTTGGGATCGTCACCAACCGACATTCTGCCTTGCTCAAAATGCTCAAACCACTCATAGCACTGCTTGCGACTCATCCAGTCCTCCCCGTATGCTTGGCTAAGCGATTGAAATGTCCCTGTAAAAGTTTTGCCAAAGCAAAATTTCACACACACACATGTTGTTCTTGAAGCTCTTTCATTGTCATGTTGGCACTAATCCGACGAACAGCTTGTGCACGTGCTCACTTCAGCAGCTGTAGCTCTCCAACTAACGGTCAGAGAGAAATGCGGGAAATGGCAGTTTACTGTCTAAACCTGCTGCTACGTGTGCTCAGTAGCCGCAGCGCGCTCCCTCTGCCGGTTGGTGCGCCATTTCAAAAGTTTGGTTTCTTTTTGAATACACCTTGTATGTCTCAAGGTCACATGGCCTGCATAACACCCGACTAACATTACAGGGTTGTGCGACTTTTGGGTCATCCTGTAGAACAAAGTTGTTCATACTATCTTCAGGTGAAGACTACATGGTATATTTCATGAATTGTGATTGCAGGTCAAGGGATGTGTGAAGCTGCTGAAGGAACAGCCTGCGGCCAGGTCTGAAGGCCTGCTCAATGCTCTCAGGTGAATCTTGATACATTTACAGTACTAACATTTAGTCTACATACACTTGTACTTACAAAATATATAATTTATTATGAGATACAACCTTTGAGTGAAAAGTTGTCGTGTTTAAATTTATGCTCATGCCTAGATGCTTTTTGGTAGCATGAGCAAAAACTAAAAATTGCTATTTCTTGCCTAACCATCACATCACTAAAAGATATAATATATTAAATAACCTTTTATGTAAATGGTTGGTTATACACGCTACCTTTTATTTTGTGTGCGTTTTCTTAGCAAGATTGATTGATGAGTAAGAGCAATGAGGTCTTCACAGGATGGTACTAAAGCCCAAGAGCATGGGGAGTTTTAATGAGCACCAAAAGTCAACTTTTTGAAAATACCCCCTGGCTAGTAATGTCTAATTTTCCTACACTATTTTAATTGTTAGCGATACAAGTCTCAAGTCTTGCTATAAGTCTACACCAGATTAAAGAGATCCCAGACACTCAGGCTAGCAGGAGTTTTGCTGCGCTCTGAGCCAGGTTGGGTACTTGTTGCAGTCCTCGGTGATAACAGCACTTCTAAGTGAGATATTTCCAAACAACTCACTCTCACCATGTCTGTTATAACAGCATCTTCTAAGTGAGATATTTCCAAACAACTCACTCTCACCATGCCCGATATAACAGCACTTCTAAGTGAGATATTTCCAAACAACTCAATCTCACCATGTCTGTTATAACAGCACTTCTAAGTGAGATATTTCCAGACAACTCTCACCATGTCTGTCCTAGAGGCTACAAACTTGAGAGTAAGTTTCCCCGGGTGGCGTATGAACACAATAGTTGAGGTGTCAGCAATCCTGCCCCCAACTAACTCCCTTTTAATGAACAAACCTTTTCAGATGACTGCCCCGACAGTATGTATAACTAGACTACGCTCAAACATTCGGTTGGTACTTGGACAGAAAAAATATCATTTTATATTACTTTTATTTGCAATCTGTGTAGGGGAAGCTGAATAGTAGCCATTCAGACATTTCTTAAACAAGCACCATAAATAAAAATTTGTATCCATTATCATAATACCCACAAAATCCTGAATTGTATCCATTCTGAATGGTAGCCATTCAGACAGTTTTCAAATAAATTACTTTAACAAAAATCCTGATTTGTATCCACTGTAATTATTTGCATTATATCCACAAAATTCTGAATTGTATCCATTCTGAATGGTAGCCATTCAGACATTTTCTTAAACACGCATTACAAATAAAAAGTCTGAATTGTATCCACTAGAAATATTTGCATTATACCCACAGAATCCTGAATTGTATCCATTTAATTGCGGTACCACTTGTCTGATAGATGGCAGCAGAGGAAACTCACCTTAACTCATTCCATGTTTACTAGAGAGCAGCACTATCTCTATATTAATATAAAAATTATAATCTTTTTACTTATTGTCTTATTACTTTAAAATCTAAACACAGATTTTAGGACTTATTTTTATAACCATTACAGAATATATATGTGATTAAGGTGCTTGTTATATATATATATATATATATATATATATATATAAAACCATACTATAATCTTGTTGGCAATCCAGTATTTAAATACTATTATTATATAATTGACCGCAGTAGATACTTTAACGATGCCATATTATTTGTACACAGAAAAACAGGGTTGAATTATTCCACACCCACGTAAATGTTTATTTTGGGGAGTTTGAGGTAAAATGCAGTCTTGTAACGATCTAAATATGTTACTAGATTAGAAAGTTGAAAAGTTTATAGTTACATGAATTTTAACTTTGATTTTAAAGAATGCGCTAGAATAGCTCAATGAATTATACAATACAGGTGTTTTATACAATATTAATATAAGTTTTTATGTTTATTTTGCGCTAATTTAAGGTAACAGGTGTTTTATACAATATTAATATAAGATTTTTACGTTTCTTAAAACGTTTATTTAAGGCGCTACAGCTTCTAAAACAGAATTTGTGTTTAGATCACAGAGTGGAGCTCTGATAAAAAAAATTCAATTCTATATCCAACCATAAAAACCCAAATATTTGGGCAATGTGACCAAAGCTTGAGGAAGTACGGGATATTTTTTCTGGAAAATCCTCGTTTACACGTTTTTTTTAAGGCGCTACTTCTTCTAAAATAGAATTTGTGTCAAGAGATCAGAGCGGGGCCCTGATAGTGAATTCAATTTCCTATCCAACCATTTTGTTCCCACCACGTGTTACTATCCAATTAGGTTATATTATGTACTAGTTGAGCTAATCGGCTATGGATGAGGTATGTGTAACTAGGAGGCAGTGCACCAGCACTTGCGTAGAGTCAGAGAGTAAGAAACCATTTAGGGAAAACTTTAAGTTGACCTACACCCAGCCAGGCCCAGGATATTATGCCTGATCTGACAAGCCAACAAGACTATTATCAGCTTGACAATTAGATCGCGTGCATGTCTATGTGGGCTTGAAAAAAAGCAACCAAGAACCAATAAAAGATTTAGTTTTAGAAATTAAAAATTAGCTTACACTGATATTTAAGTAAGTTTGTTATAAAGTTCACCTAACACCAGCAAGATTTGTATACTAGGGTGTCGAAAACAAAATAGTTTTGGGTATATTATTTAACTAGATATAATGAAATGTACTAAAACAGTAATGAAAATCTTTCTAAACAAATATAAAGCAATTCGATATGATTGGTTTCAAAAGTTAAAAGTGTTAAATTGTAATTGTGATGGGTATAATACAACTTGTAATTTTGGCTGGTAATAGTTTACGACAGATTTTCAATTGTTCTAGTCACGAAAGTGGGTTGGATTCATGAGTCAGCCAGACTGTCCACGAAATGTGATTCCCGCGAGCACAACAGCAGGTTTTTTTTTTATGAAATATTGGCGTGGACTGACTTTTGGAGGGGGGAACAGGTTCTGCCCTTAGTCTGGCCCAGAAGTATGAGTCATAATACCAAAGATATTAGGTGTCTATTTATAGTTTATGTGTCTTGCTGTGGGCAGGGGTGGGGAAAAGAGAGGCTCTCGGATTGAAAAGGTATAAGAAAGTTGAATATGAAGAAAAATATTGTTGGGAGAATTTGTCAGGGTCAAGCATTTTTAGTTAAATGTTTATTTCTATAGAAATAGGATAATGGGTGGAAAAGGAAGGAAATATCAAGGGTACAACAAATGAGGTAGAAATTATAAGAAGTTAAAAAAATACACAAGCATGCAGGTGATCTTAAAACCTTACAAATTCACCAATTAAATAGACACAAATATGATTTTGATGTAAGAGGAATTAAAACAGAATTTTAAATAAAAATAAAATTGTATATTTATTTTTTCTTAGGTCAAATCGGGAGTTATACCTGGTCTAATCCTGCGAAAAAATATATTGTTGAATAGAGGATAATTGGGACCATCGCGGCTCAGCTCTGTGCAAGTGACTCAAATTCTTTTTTAGAAGCTGTAGCGTCTTAAAAATAGGTGCAAACAAAGATTTTACTGAAAAAACCCCGTACTTCCTCAAGCTTTAGTCAAATTGCTCAGATATGTAGGGGCTAGGCCTATGCACACTTATATGGTTGGACTAGCGATCCCACACGTCGTTGCCCGTGACCCACTGTGGTATTGTGTTAGAAACAGCCTAATTAAAAAGCTAGTTAAATATCCTGCTTTGATGTACATTCGGACCCCCTCACGTACACCTATGTTAAAAATTTCAGATCTCTACGTGCAGTAGATTTGGCTGGTAATCGCAAACAAACAAACACAGACAAACACTTCCTTTTATACACTAATATTATAAAGAGGAAAGATTTGATTTTTTCTTTGTAAAGAGGAATAAATTAAATTTTCAAAATAAAATATAGCCTATGTTACTCGCTGATAATGTAGCTTTATATTGGTGCAATAATTTTTAAAATCGATCCAGTAGTTTTTGAGTTTATCCATTACAAACAAAAAAACAAAATTCAAATCTTTCCTCTTTATAATATTAGTATAGATAGAGAATTAAATTTTCTATCAGGGCCCCGCTCTGTGCTCTTGGCACAAATTCTATTTTAGAAGAAGTAGCGCCTTAAAAAAACGTGTAAACGAGGATTTTCCAGAAAAAAATTCCGTACTTCCTCAAGCTTTGGTTAAATTGCTCAGATCTGTGGGGTCTAGGCCTTATGAACACCACTTATATGGTTGGATAGAGAATTGAATACCTTAAATTAGTGCAAAATAAACGTAAAAATTTTATATTAATATTGTATAAAACACCTGCATTGTATAATTCATCTAGCTATTCTAGCGCACTCTTTAAAAATCCAAGTTAAAATTCATGTGACTATAAACTTTTCAACTTTGTAATATAGTAACATATTTAGTTCGCTACAAGCCTGCGTTTTATCCCAAACTCCCCAAAATAAACGTTTATGTGGGTGTGGAATAGTTCAACCTGGTTTTTCAGTTTGCAAATAATATGGCGTTGTTAAAATATCTACTGCTGTCAATTGTCATAATAATAGTATTTAAATACTGGATTGCCAACAAGATTATAGTATGGTTTTATATATATATATATATATATAACAAGCACCTTAATCACATATATATTCTGTAATGGTTATAAAAATAAGTCCTAAAATCTGTGTTTAGATTTTAAAGTAATAAGACAATAAGTAAAAAGATTATAATTTTTATATTAAAATAGTGATAGTGCTGCTCTCTATCTCTAGTTACCCCGGAATGAGTTAAGAATAAGTGCTGCTCTCTAGTAAACATGGAATGAGTTAAGGTGAGTTTCCTCTGCTGCCATCTATCAGACAAGTGGTACCGCAATTAAATGGATACAATTCAGGATTCTGTGGGTATAATGCAAATATTTCTAGTGGATACAATCCAGACTTTTTATTTGTAATGCGTGTTTAAGAAAATGTCTGAATGGCTACCATTCAGAATGGATACAATTCAGGATTTTGTGCATATAATGCAAATAATTACAGTGGATACAAATCAGGATTTTTGTTAAAGTAATTTATTTGAAAACTGTTTGAATGGCTACCATTCAGAATGGATACAATTCAGGATTTTGTGGACATTATGAAAATGGATACAAATCAGATTTTTTATTTGTAATGCGTGTTTAAGAAAATGTCTGAATGGCTACCATTCAGAATGGATACAATTCAGGATGTTGTGAGTATTATGATAATGGATACAAATCAGATTTTTTATTTGTAATGCTTGTTTAAGAAATCTCTGAATGGCTACCATTCAGAATGGATACAATTCAGTCGTCTCTCTGTGTAAGCTCATTTGGGGGGCTTTGTGTATGGGAAGTGGGTGAGGCTGTTACCTGAACCTTGCTTTGTGAAAGCCAATTTATTGACACTAAAAGGCAATTTTTGTAATCTCTAAAGTACAAACCATCTTTAATAAGAAGTTTTTTTTCAAAAATGCCTGCTTTAAAGTGATGCCACTCAAGACTTCACATTGTGGAATGATTCAAGCTCTTCCAATAGGTGCAGCCATTTTGATGTTTGTATGTATGAGACCCCTATGTTTGTATGTATGAGAACTGTGTTTGTATGTATGAGACCCCTGTTCACCATAACCTTAACTTGTAAGCTGCGCCTTAGTGTGGTAGGTTAAGGTAAGACTGCTACCTTTGAGGGTAAATAAAGTGTACATATATTGTATAAACCATTTTAATATGTCCAATAATTTAAAAATTGTTTCCCAGGTACACAACAAAACATCTCAATGAAGAGGCAACCCCAAAGAATATCAAAAATCTTCTGGCTGCATGAAAATGTGAGGAACCAACTAACCTGTTGGCTTGTTTAGTGCAATTAGGGGATTCAGCGCAAACTGGTCTCACTTCACAGAGTTATACTTGAAAAAAAACAACTCTTAAATATTTTCAAACTGCTATTATCACTGTGACCTTTAATAATGATGTAAATTATTGGATTAAGCATAATCAGTCTCGTTTCTTGTTGCACTCCCAACACGTGCTATCTGGAGAGTGACGCGTGTTATCATATCAAGAATGTTATTGATGGTACACTCTCTTACAGAGAACCTACTGTAATGCGGTATGAAAACTAACCGGAGTTCAAGATCACTATTTGTAAACCAGTGACTTCATTTTTATATCAATGTGTGCTAGATAATAGATTATATTTTACTGTTGGAAGGATGTGCTGTCACTTTTTATAACTCATATCTACTTCTTATAATTTACATTCGATAAAAACCTAAAACTATTTGAAATATAATACAATTACCTCATAAAGCGAAAAGAGGTTTTCCTTTTGGAGATTTGAAATATATTCACATTAAGTGTCCTATCATTACCATGTTCTCTCTTTTGTGTTTTTTTAGTTTCCTCTTTTAGGAAGTTGCGTTGCGCGTTTCCCACTCATCCTCGATGAGTTCTGATAGAATGAAACCTAGGTCAGGGGATCTTATCTATGCGTGACTATGAAATGGAGAAATAAATGTGTCAACAGTGACTCCAGAGAAAAGTTCCAAGTCATGTATATTTATATTTAGTAAGATAAAGCCACCTGCTTGGAGGAAAGTGCATCTTAACATAACACCTCAAAGAGCTCAGTTGCTATTCATTAGTTTTGCTTTGTGTTGTGTATAAAGCGCTTGATCGTTAACAGTAACATGGCATCCATTTCTACAAGCAGGCAATGTGTGAACAATCCAGCTAATTTCAGTTTCATATGTGGTTCATACTTGTTACGAAGACACAAAAATAATATTACATAATTTATTAAGAAAGTGTATTTTGCGTGTTTTACAGTTAAACTTGGGCTCCACATACTGCTTGTAAAACTTGTGTTGAAGGACTAAGGCACTGGTATTACGTAATATGAAAATCTTTGTCTCACTACGATGATTGTTACTTCGGTATCAGGGTACAACAAAATGAATAAGTTGAAAATCAAATACCCAGAAGGCCTAGCATCAGCTATAAGACCTGTATCGTATGGACCAAATGTTCCAATTCCTATCCCACAAACTCAACTAGAGGACAATGAGCAGTCTCCTGTTCCTCTGAGTCTACAGAAAATGTTAACATTGATGAGGATTTTTCACCCCTCACTAATTAAGCACAAAATGTCCTTGCTTTTTATATGAATGGGACAATAGAAGTAGAAATAAATATCGGACAAAGAAAGAATGTCCTGGGAGAAGTTTAATGGGGGAGGGGGGGGGGGGCCGAATAATTTGTGACAGTCTAGTTGATCATAAAAACAATACTATTGCCTCCTTTGCATATAAAACTTGTGATCATAAACAATTCGTAAAAGACTGGACAAGAGTGGTCGATGCTTCAAGTATTTAAACCGAAAAATTTCAGTTTTATCTGAAGCTAAGATAAAAGGGGAGTATTGGCTACTTTCCTGATATTTTGGGGACTATGTATGAAGAGCAGGGTAAAAGATTTCAACAGGAAATGGAAATAAAGGCGACACATAGAAGGACATAAACGTAAATCAACGCAGCCCTCCTTCCAGGCAAAAAAATAAATAAACTATCCTCAGATACTGATCATTTTTAAAGGTACGTAGGTAGGTACTCAGTTTAATATAGTGGATATAGTTTATTTTGTTTTTAATTTTAACTCGCTATGTTATACTAAAAATGAACTTTTTTAGCATTATTTTTGTGACTGGTATGAAAACCACATGTGATGGAGGTAAATGCACTTCAGTATTAAATTTAACATGTCGGAATTAGTTAAAATCACCTCTCACATTTGAGACAGCAGGACATTGTAATCAAACATGGAGTAATGCACCAAATGTTAACATTAACACAATAAACAGACATAATTTTAACCAAAAGTGTACCAAAGATTTCTCTGTTAAGCGTGGTTCAAACAGGAGAATTACAACACGCTGGTTCCCTCAAACAACATGTTTGTGTCGCGTAGTCTCATGTCTTTCCAACCTTCGAGTTTGACAATATTAGATCAAGTGTATTTCTTAATCAAAACCATATTCTAAAATGGAACATGATTTTACCATATTTTAATTAATTTTGTTTGGAAAATATTCTTGACTTAACTTACTTTTAACTTTAGTTTGAAGAGGCCCAAAAAGTTGTTTTTTTTTAGATACAATAAGTTGTATCTGTGAATAAAATGGGTAAAGAATTTGCTAAAGAAATGGTCAATTAATCTTTTTTAAATGCATTTTAATGAACATGTCATTGAGTTAAAACGTCTAAAAACATTTAGTTTCACTAATTCCCTGTAAATATAGTAGATATTCTCCGAGACTTTCATTAAACTGGATGTAGACCAACGGTAAAAAGGGAAAGAGGATCATACAGGCGCAGAGTGTGGTTGTTCTTAGGTTACTTTATAAATGTGAAGCAAAGGTTGTCACATAACAGGGTTTTTAATTTTTAAATTAATGGTGTATCTACATTATTCTATACCTGCATTAAAGATGTAATTGAATCACTAATCCTGAACTTGAATGCAGAGATGTCGTGTAGCTCACTGCAAGCCTCACATTGTCAGTATGTGCACATGTCAGTAGGTATGTTGCATGGTGAGTGCGCAAGACACGCATCTTCCCGCGCAAGCTACACTACTAACCCTCTACCAGTAACACATTACTTTACCTAATGGTTGCACCCCACAAAAACAAGCCATAAAATATGCATTGAATGTTAAAATACTGTTTGGAAGCTGTTCTCAAAATTATAATATGTCAAAATATGTAATACTAAGTAGATATTTCAATTATGTTAATTTAAATATAGCAAAATATTCTTCGTTTTTTAATATTTTGAAGCTGTGAAGGCTATTTTGATTGTCGAGGTTGAAGTGAAGGAAATTGGACTTGAACATTTTGAAGATTTACACACCCCTAGTGTGTAGACTAGTCTAAACTCCACACTTTGGTTAATTTGGTGTAACTGTAGTGTAAATTGGTAGGCCTGCAGTCTTTGTCATCTTTACAGTTATATTTGAATTCATATTGTGCTTTTCCTCCTCGTTATTCTCGATTACAAGTGCATAATGGTGATAACAATCACTTTTCACAAAGAAACGCAGAAGATAATTAATTTTAAAATGTATTTGCAATACACTTGTGTGCTCTAGTAAATATTAAAAGACTTGCTAGTCTTTTCTAGAGTTTTGTTGAGATAATGGTTTAGTTGGTTTGTCAATTATATGGTGTGTAATTACTTTACTTTTTGTCCCAGTCTTAAATTATGTCCATATTGATTGCTTTTCAGTGAATCAGAGATACAATTTATCTGTGAGAAAGAGCCTTAACCTCAAATATGCTACGTTATTGTTCTATCTAGAATCGACAATACCTCAGTTGGTAAATGTCACTACGGGTTTAATATTTCTCATATGTTAGTTTATCTTACCAGAAACTTCTTGAATAAACCATTTGTATAAATAGTATGCCTGAATTCACATTTGGTAGGGATTATCTGCTCTGTTTAAGAAGAAGGTACTGACTATCATTTTCAAACGTTAAGACACTAAACATAAACTTTTCGTAAAAAGACGGCCAAATCACTGCTTTATAATTTTATTTAGTCTTTACAGGAAGGGGACAGCGACCACTGGTTTAAGATATAGAAGACAATAAGTGGCCAGCGATCTGATCACTTACTACCTTCTTAAATTTTATAGCATTACTTTGTTATTGCATTATAATTTCAATAAAGATGTTAACTAGTAACTTTACATACCGTTCTGAATCATATAATATAATTTAACTCTTGGAGGTTTATTAGTGTCTAATTAACAAACTAAATGTTAATTGATACATATTCATTGTATAGATTCTATTCATTCTGCTCTTAAATGCCTTTAAGACCAGCTACAAGAATCCACACTGGTGCGGACAAATCGTCTACAGTGTGGTATGATGCAAACTGTATAGTCGTCATACCACATTTCTACAGTGTGGTATGATGCAAACTGTATAGTCATCATACCACATTTCTACAGTGTGGTATGATGCAAACTGTATAGTCATCAACCCCCAAATATGCATGGAATTTCAGGCTTCTCGTTCGTTATCATGCCATTTGCCATTTGATGTCACATTCAGTTTATGTGGGCATTTGCTAGAAAAGTTGGCACAGTGCGGCCTCAGCTTGTATGTTATTTAGTGAAGCAAACAAATAAAGAAGTATTAAAATCATGCGGTAAATAAGCACAAATTGCTTTATGGCCTGACTTAATGAATAACGAAACTCCCTAAAAGGCCAGAAAAAATCTAACTTTGTAGTGTTTTTTTCTCTTCAACAAAATCTGATTTAAGATAACATGTTACATAATGTTAACTACATTTACTAATAAATATTTCAAATAAAGTGTCTCAAAATACATTAAAACAACTTGTACTGCTCAGTTTTGAGGTTTATGTATATTCTGCATTCCTTCTAAATAGGGCAGAACTATTGTTCAGATTGATTTTGTTTCCATTTAAAATGAACATAAACAATTGATCATAACTACCTAGGTGATCTTTAGAGACGTAACTTCTCTGACGATATAATGAGAGTTATTGTCCTGAAACTAACAGCTGGAGCTGGCTACGCTGGCATTGTAACTTGTTTTTGTGGTTATTTATTTATATTCGGTACAAGGTTTCATATTTGATTTGTAGATATAACGATTGTTTAAAAGAAACATTAATGATTTTTTATCTAAAAAAAAAAGTTTGTATACTAATGATGAAGTATCTGATTTAACATTTTAAATTTATGGTCACTTTAAATTTCAACTAGGTACCTCTCTGAGATCCTCGCCGACATCAACTTTGAGGATATATTTTATCTGTCAGTCAAGTATTGCGCGATATCTACTGCACGAGAGGGCTGACATTTTAAAACCAGTAATTGTGCCTAGAAGCAGGAATTTTACATTGTTTTCTGTTTATTATATTATTCCCGCCAGATATGTCGTTAGATTGTACAATGACTGTTGGTATTTCCTAAACAATGGTTATTTATATTTCCACATCCATTAAGATCACCAAATCTAAAAGAATGATCATCATTCAGCTCTGACATGTATTTTCCTTATTTTATTTTTTAATATAATTGTCTGTCTATTTCTAAAGTACAAAGTCAGATTATAGAATAGAAAGCTGTAATGAACATGTTTTACATGTTAGGGAGAGTTGTAGTTGTTTTGGGGTGAAAGTGTTGTAAACAATTTGAACATGTTTTATGAAATGATCGACTTTGTAATGTGTTTCATTGTGTTCCTTCAGCTGGACATAAAATGTAAATTTAAGTTATTAGCGCCGAGCTTGTATCGTTGCTGTACAATTATCTGCATTACAGTAAATGAGTACAACTATCCGAGGTAAACCTAGAATATAGTATTACCAAAGAATATGGTTTTGTGTTTATAAGTGTTAATGTTATGAACAATCTATAAAGACTAGTTATGAATAAAGCCATCAAATATCAGAGCAGCTCAAAGGACTATTTGCCGTTTTTTTAAATTCCATTCTATTGCAATAAAACGAAAATAACACAAATTAATTCACTCTTTCAAACCAATTTACTCTCTGGAGCCGTCCTTAAATTATGTAAGGTTTTTTTTTGTGTGTGGGTGGCGGGGGGTTGAGAGGGAAGGGCGGTAGGAAGGGGTCAGACTCTATCTTAAGTAAGGGTATTCTTATCAATATTCATGGTAAGATGAAATCTTTCATTACTGTTTCCAGCCTGTCACCTGGGTCAGTTTTTTTATTCAAATCCTATATTTTCCACTACAGGCTTGCCCGTTGTAGCTTAATAAGCCTAATAGGGCGATCCAAAAGTCACACAACTGTGTTTTTCCAAGGACATTTCTCGAAAATGAACATGTAGTTTATTTGTATGGCAACACTGTAATGTTAGTAGGGTTTTGTGCAGGTTGTGTGACCTTGAGACATGCACTAGGTCTAGCCAGTTGAAAGTGTAAGATGAATTTTTCCACAAGCAGAGCGAGTGTTCAATATGTTACATTATTTTAAGGCCAATTCATACATGGAATGCCAACAATCGTTTGTGCATAGTTTTCCAGAATCACTCAACAATATGCAGAATTGATGGCACAAAATATAAGTTTTTTTCTTTGGGTTGAGTAACTTTTGGATCTTCCTGTATTATAACTATATATAATATAACTAGGACACACAGCATCCTGTCCCCTGCCGTCAATTTATCATTGTTTTTGGCCATGCTGGGAACTGAACTCGGGACCCTTAGCTTGTAGACAGACACACTACCGCCAGAGTTAAGATGATGGACTTATGACGTGTTACACCTAATTTTACTGCAATTAAAGTATTCTAGGACTTCATATCACTCTCTTTATTACCGATACTTATATATAAAAATAACATAATTCACCCATACATAAAATCATGAATAACAAAATTATATGTTAGACTAAAAATATAAATTTGTTTTATTGCATTTCTTTATCTTTCAAAAATAGATTTGTTCTTTTCAACTTGTTACATGATGCACCAAACCAATACATTTTTTAATTCTTCATTGAAGTGGAAATATTGATGAACAGTTAAAAGTTTTATTCACGTAAGTGAATTTTTTTACTTTTTTTTTCATACACGAGAAAGAAAATATTTCAATCACTAATATTTAATGAGGCTCGAAATTCTATGTGTTATCAAATTACAGCTAATCTGTTATGAAAGTTTGTCTTTTCTTAGCTTGAATGTCAATCTAAGATTTATTTTGTACACTTTGGTATGGGCTGGTTAATTTAGCATTTCTAGTCTTTATAGTTAATGTTAGTTGTATATATCGATGTAGTCATTTTTTAACGGTTTTTAATTTATGTGTATGAGCAAATACTAATACAAACTGTACTAAGGAATAGTTCTGGAAAATTAGACAATGTTTGTAAATTTGTATCACAGTGAAAGTGCGTCCAGATAGTTACATTTGTGTTGTTTGTATTAATCTATATATGTTTATTTACTCCACCATCCACACACATTTAACAATCTATTTATACTATTTTTAATTATGTATATATAGATTATTTACTACCAAAAACAAACCTTTAATAAAACCGCTAAGATATAAATGCTACATAACCAATGAATGACTAAAGGCCGGATTTTGATGACCTAAAAAAATGTCAAAAATCACTAATAGAATGATACTAAAGATATAAAAAAAAACTTAAATTTACAACAACAAAAAAGTCACAAAACTTGTAAAGAAGGAATGCACATAGTTAAATTAAATGTAATAAAAAAGCCTTAGCGCCAAAATTCCTGCGTCCTGCATAGCAAACTGCCGTTGTGGGAAACCTACTTTCAACTCGACAATAATCTTACGTTTCATACATTCACATACACGAGCATTGTCAGGTATGTAGCAAAAAACTGGAACGAACTTTGTAGGTACACATTTATGTTATTATTGTTGAAATTGTGCATGCTCTGTCCAAATTATTTTACAAAGATATATATCTGAGTTTGTAGTACAAAGGGCAGTATTATAAAAGGATTTTAAATGTTCCCAAAATAAGAAACCTTCACTCTTACTTTACTTGTATATATTACTGATTATAATAGTACATATGTGCAATAAATATAATTTACAAGTTGTACAACAAATTTGTATATTGAATTAAAACTTTGTTAATATTAGTAATGTAATAATGAATTTGATGGTGGTGACGTTTAGTTGGATGAAATGTGAAGATGTTTGTTGTGATGCGCTCGGCAGAGGATAAAATGTAAAGCATTGTGTTCATCTGTTCATGTTCAATACTTATCAAACCAATGACATTGAATAAAACTGATACAAATAAAATATTAGGTGTTTAATTTTTATTTGTCAATGTTCTAACAAATTGTCACCGACTGTCCTACTTGTAAGAAGTAATAACCAAAATGGGTGCCACTGTTTGAGGATAACAACGAGGAAAGATAATCTAATTGGGGACGTTACTCGGGTACGGAATATAGGCTCAGGGAAATCCAAATTGGATTGGATACGAGTAATCGTCTCGGGACCATTTTCTTGCCTCAAAGGTATTCACCTGATGACTGTCAGAGCTCTAACCACTCTACCATTACTTCAAAGGTATGCATACCACAACACATTTAGTTTTACATTCAAAATATATTTATAGAAAACAGATTTTGGACCTTTTCTATTAATCATGTCATCACTTGGGTGGGGCTGTTGAATTGGGCAACGCCTGACAAGGCCTGAAAGGTATGCATTTTGCAGAGAAAATTCTCCTAAATTCCAGAAAGATCTAAACAAACTCCGTCTGTCACCTTGGCTCATCACGCATCCATATTGTTTCGGAGCCACTTTCTTCCCTATTCTTGAAATAAAGGGTTTACAATTATACATCAAACATAACGAAGAAACTATTAAACTGCAAAGCAAAACAATTCACAGATTAACATGTCTCTGCGCCAAACTTTCAAACTTGAGTTATACAGGGTGTCTACCATCTGGGAAAATCAAGGAAAACGGGAATTAGCCGGGAATTTGAAGTGATTGGGGAAAAACGGGAATAAGTCCGGAATTTGGTAAATCACAACAAAAATCTGGGAAAATGATATTTTACTCAAAATATGAAATACAATAATCAGTAAATTATAATATTTTTTTGTTTGTAGCTGTGTAATATATTTTCAATTCCTAGTAAAAAAAAAATTAATTCAAATTTTAAAACTTATTATTATTATTAAAAAATATTAATAGAAAAAGAGGGTGGAGGGAGGGGGGCGGCGAGTTAGAAGGATGTGACATACTTTTTTAGTGGGTAATTTTAGGAAATGGTCAGGGGAAATCAGGGAAAACGTCGGGGATTTCATTGGTCAAGTTTAGTAGACACCATGTATATACCACTACTGCTGTCAAAGCATCTGGTAATGTACTCACTGGAATAAAATTTCAGTGCTGCCCAACCACAATTATTAAAACTATACATACCACGGGGACGCAGTGGTTGGCCTAAAAATTAATTTCACTAAATTATTTATTATTTAGCACCGCATCTTACTACCCATTCGGGTTATACGCTTTAAGTACTAATTACGCTAATGGATTGGAATTCGGAAGGCTGAATTAGAGGAAGTGAATCCGCATTTGCGTGGAGAGAGAGTGGAAAACCATTTAGGAAAAACCACCCCAGTTCACCCGACCGAGATTTGAACCTCCATCTCCCTGTCCTCAGCAGTCGACCTCAACACAACAAGCGCATTAGCCAACTACGCGGATTTCACTAAATTCATTCGGCCTAAAATGTAAATTGAAAACCTTCGGTTATATCTTCGGAAAGTAAAAAGTACTGTTAGTTGTGTCATCTGAATATAGATAGCACAACTGATGGGAGGTCTTTACAATATTTCTAAAAACATTGACATATCTCCTACACACAGCCTTACCCCAACAACCCTATAATCTTATTCTACAAACAAAAACAATAGATCAGTAGTTCACAAAACACTACACCACCTGTTTAGTGTATACATTTTCGATATTATTTCCTTGTTAGTACATCCCATGGTCATAAAGTTAATAGCAATGAAGATATTAGCGAGGGACATTAAAAAAACAATTTTTAGCACCGTTCATGCACGGTAAAATTGTATTATGGGGACTTTTGACAACTTATTTAGAAAGGCAAAATGAAAGTGTAA
>CABFVX010004538.1:0-37757 GCA_902151425.1 Timema shepardi | reverse complement strand
CATGCCGCGATAAGCGCATAGCATTTGCAAGTTTCAATATAAAATAAATTAGTTATAAATTCCAAATGATAATTTTGACAGAGTTCCCCCCATGACGCCGAAATAATAATTTTGATACGTAAGATAATATTCCCCAAGACCTAGGTCGCCGTCCTCACCTCTTATCCACAAGCCGGTGGGGTAGTAAGTGTAGTCATGATCCCGGCAAGCTGATATATATACAAAACATACTTCTCAGAAAGGGGGGGAAGACCGAAGGAAAAGGAAGGTTGTCGAACATAACAATCTAAGGAGAGGGGTGGTTCCAGAACAATATCGAAGCGCGTCGACGCTCGCGTGGCCGGATACGGAACTCTTCTTTCTTTTTTTCTTCGGCTGGCTGGACACGTGTTCGAGCTTCACTGTGGGCAGACTCGGGTGTGGCGTTCAGTCTGTTAGTCGTATCTTGCGAGAGCGGGTTCCCCGGGTTGGTGAGTGTTATTACGTGTAACTTGTTACAAAAGTAGAAACCAATATTCAACCCATCCACTTTAAATTTGTCTAAAGTGACGCCCGATTTTTGTTTAAAGTTACTGGACTAAAGTAATGTTAATTATATTTGAACCTATTTATCTATTGTATTAATAAATGCATAAAATAGTGATGGACGAAATAAGTTTAGCCAGTGAATATCATAATGGCCTAATATATATATATATAAACTTAAATTATGGTTTTGACTAAATCCTTAACTCAATTATTATTGTTAGTATTATTATTATAATATATAAAATTAGTAGTCATTTTTTTCCAAACAGTGTAACTATTATTACGCTGATATTATTAACATGGGTCATATTCACACAATAAGTCCCTTCTTTAAAAAGTATTATACTAATTTCCCTCCTAGTAATTAGCAAAAATCACAAACTAAAATGTCCTCATACAAACCACATTTATAAACCCCGGCGACTTCTCATTTATATATATTTTTTACCATTACATCGTTGTTCTCTATTGTCTCAATAGAATGTGCTCGCTGTATGGCAATTTCACGGGCTAGCGAATACAAGGAAGGTGACTAACTAAACCTCATCGTCTAATATCCACGCAGACAAGGCTTCTTACTTGAAACTACACTTCTCAAAGATATTTGATTGTTTCCTCCGAGAAATGTTATTTGTGAAGTAAAACAACTTTGCAGTAGTTAATGCTCTATAACCTGAGTGGCAATTTTACCATTCTCAGTCAGAACTTTGTGTTTATTTGTGCGATACTAAATACATGTAACACAAACCAAGGGACGGGACCACACGTATATTTAATACATGGAGTCAAGTGATTCCAGACAACTTGCTTTCAAGAGCTATAGTGTTTAAACTACGCCCGAGAACACCAATTTGGGCAGGATGTTATTTCTAAAACTTTTCCGCAAAAATTTAGTAAAAAGATATAATCAAGGAACATCTTTCAATGTCATGTTTGTATTTTATGTTTATTTACAATATTATTAATTTATAAAAGTTAAATCAACTACCTGTGTGGTCCCATATAAGTTACAGTTATAATATATTATTTTTGTATATTTTATTATCGGTTATACTTATATAATACCACATATAGGGAATTTATAATAGAAGGCTCCATATGCCACAAATAAAATAAATTAATAGATTTAGATCAAGCAATACTAGAATGACTAATTATTTGGGATGAGAGAAAAAGAAAGATTTTTTTTAATGAATTAAACTAAATTATTTGGAATTTAAAGTTGAATAGGAGTCTGTTGTTGGAATGCTATTAGATGGTATGGTATGGTTAGTAAATAGGAGTCTGTTGTGGAATGCTATTAGATGGTATGGTATGGTTAGTAAATGTAACCTATGGCGGTGTATGACGGGAGTAAAGCGTGCACTAGAGTGGTTGGCGCTTCGAGCGAATGGTTTGACACTGAACAAGGTTGTACTATGTCTCCATGGTTGCTTAATGTATTCATAGATAAATGTATGAATATGTCTTGTAAGGATGCAGACTGTGGTTGGTGTACAAATGGACAACGTGAGTGTGAGAGTACGCTTGTATAAGAGGCCGCATTAATGGCCGATAAGGAAAGTGACTTGCAAAATGCATTAAATCGTTTGAATGTGGTGATCTTTGTATAAATGGAAGGAATGTCGAGTGCGTCTCGGAGAGTAGTTGACCGTATGTTAACATTGGCAAAGGATAAAGTAGTACAGAGAGAGGTTAAGATGACGGTATATGCAAGTGTTGACGTCGACACTGTTCTATGGAATAAAACGTGGGTTTGTTATGAGAAACACAAGAGGAAGATGGATGTGATTGGCAGGTTTGAAGGGGAATCCAACTCGTCAATGTGAGATAAGTGTCTTACGGTGGTTTGTGAATGTTGAGAGGATGAGTATGGATCGAGTGACAAAACAAATATATGAAGGTAGAGTGTGTGTATCAAAAGGAAGTGGTAGGCCATGTAAGACGTGGCTGAATGTGTGGAAAAGGAATAATTTAGAGTTTTAAGAATAAAAGAGCTTGTATGACTCTGTGTATGGATGTTGTTGAAGCGAAGGAGTCTGCAAGGATAGGGAAGTGTGGATAGAGTTAGTGAGGATGGATTAAGTACAGTTTCTTGCCTACACTGTAAGGGAACAGCATTTATATTGTTCTATACCACCTTGGAGTTATTTACTCATCTAAATAGAACTAAACTTAATTGAGAAAAGAGATGATTCTGTTATTATTTGTGAAATCTTTAAATAAATAATATAGTCAATACAAAACTTGGAAACCTAGAAACTTGAAGCATTTTTTTAAGATCCAAAATCTCTTCTTTTAGTACAGATATAAAGTTTATTCATAAATCTTGAACTGTTGCATGAACTAAAAAGCAAGATACGGTATTAAAGTTTTTTATTTGAATTTCATTTTCATTCCAGAAGCAAACATACATCTGGGTCTTTTCAGCCGCAGTATTTAGGCTCCCGTCAAAAAAAATTAAATGTGGTAAAATGAGAATTGCTTAGCCAAATTTTCAAGCTTACATTTGAAAAAAAGGACCTAGTTCATGCAAAATCACATTTGCAAGTTTATCTTCATGCATTTGGAATTTATGGGCAATATCTCTATCGGAAAACATTACTTTAAAGTTCTCTATAAGCAGAAAAGCTAGTCATTATTTAATCATTAACAAACAATATTTCAGCACAATAAACTTCATTATTGACAAGGAAACTCTGAATAGAACTAGGCTAGTTTCAGGTTTCAAAAATATCTCTGTACCATCTACATAACACCTGTGGTGTCTAATAAAAGTGTGCTCTGGTAGATGTCACTTAGTGTCGTGGCGATGTCACGGTGTGACTCTGGTTTTTATAATGATATATAGGACTGGCCATGCATTGTGTGAGGTGGACCAAATTATTGTACGATATTAAACTTAATCATTAATACATGTTGAAGTCTCCTCGCTTTATTTTTTATACAACTGGATTGGTTTTACTCGTAAAATAATGTGTCCCAAGTGTCGAATTTCTCGGTCAGCCGTGTAGCACAATAGCATTGTGGCAAAGTGGTGTGCGGGGTGAAAAGTATGTATCTGTAAAAAAGCTGGTTAAGAAAACCAGTATACTCCATGGTCATACATATCACCATGTGGGCCTACAGATGACGCAACAGGAACCAAGTCAAATAGGTTTTTGCTCACATTCTGTCCATATGTTTATTTCCCTCGGCATGAGATTGGATCGGAGATACTCCTAGGCAACTTTCAGTGGACGAGTTCCGATAGAATGAAACCTAGGTGGGGGGAATTGGCCGGTAAAGATAGATTTTCTTCAAGAGGCAACCATTGCCCACTTTTCCGGTGGCAGCAATGTAAAGTGTGAACTGTGTTCTTCTTTTCAAAGGACATGTTATGTTTCTATTCACCTTTCCTGAACCTTCTTCCAAATATAGCAAAATGTACCTCATAAACAAAAGCAGCATTGCTTAAAGAGATATATGGTATATATTTGCAACATGTTACTGATATCAAAGTTATAATATATTTTTGGAAGAAGGTACAGAAAAGTCTGTTCTGGAAGAATAAACACATTTACGACGTGATATGTGACTCTGTGAATACAAACAGCAACAAACGCAAGAATGTGTTTCACAATGGTAACTCTTCATTTGGGTTTCACATTTTTACAGTAATTTCAGAAACTGCCTAACAGAGTTAGTTGCATCTTAATGGGCTGGGTGAGCTTGTTTCTAATCACACAAAATGTCAAATCTGGGGACAATGTTTGATACAGCTATCTCCTCCTAAATGTTAACTTTGCTGGATTTTATTACCACAAAGTTAGGATGTGGCAAAAGGGATAGTTACTCAAGTCTGGGTACTCCTTCGTCACACTGTTCCAAAACTGTGACGGAGTCCTGGAAGAGAATGGTATTTTAAGTGTGGCATCTGAAGAAATGTCTGCTATAAATAGGTCTGTAACCCACTTCTGTTCATTTGTTTCTGAAGGAAAATATTTGCCAAACTTGAACATGGATTTCAATTCCACATTTAATAGCATCTCATTTTCTTGTATTAACTTGTATAATGTAGGAAAACAGTCAAAACTGTCTGATTTCATATTGTTCTTCCACAGAAGTAGCTTTCTGTTGAAAGCCAAAATATTATTGGACAGCTGTGTTTTGTGTGATTCTCTCCCCTGAGAATCCAGCCTCTCAAACATGTCACACAAATACACCAGCTTGGAAATGAAGT
The DNA here is from genome assembly GCA_902151425.1 of Timema shepardi. Lineage (NCBI taxonomy): Eukaryota > Metazoa > Arthropoda > Insecta > Phasmatodea > Timematidae > Timema > Timema shepardi. The sequence goes on along the minus strand of CABFVX010004538.1, from coordinate 33,007 downwards.
CATTATTGATGAAGCATTCAGCACTACTATGTCTTTCCTATGTGAGGTACAAAACATTTAGTTTCACAGTTCATACACAAGCGACATCAGATTGCAACAAGAAGGCCAACGAGCTTTACAATAGTAGACAGGGAATTGTGCTCGGCCCGCAATCTGGCCTATGGCCGAGTGTTGATGTAGTTTACCACTGGTATTATTGTTACGTCATTCAAATCAAGGCATGCGTCCATCTGGCAGCGGGAGCTTTCTCTCTGACGAGTGCTTAGAGACCACCATATCAGCCAAACAACAACTCTCTGTGAAAACACCAAGACACGACCGACTTGAACAAGTGACCGTGGCCAACACATATCACATTACTCTGATGGCCAAAACAGCTCACATTACTCTGATGGCCAACACATATCACATTACTCTGATGGCCAACACATATCACATTACTCTGATGGCCAACAAAGATCACATTACTCTGATGGCCAACAAAGATCACATTACTCTGATGGCCAACACAGATCACATTACCCTGATGGCCAACACATATCACATTACCCTGATGGCCAACACAGATCACATTACTCTGATGGCCAACACAGATCACATTACCCTGATGGCCAACACAGATCACATTACTCTGATGGCCAACACATATCACATTACCCTGATGGCCAACACAGATCACATTACTCTGATGGCCAACACAGATCACATTACTCTGATGGCCAACACATATCACATTACCCTGATGGCCAACCCAGCTCACATTACCCTGATGGCCAACACAGCTCACATTACCCTGATGGCCAACACAGCTCACATTACTCTGATGGCCAACACAGCTCACATTACCCTGATGGCCAACACAGCTCACATTACTCTGATGGCCAACACATATCACATTACTCTGATGGCCAACACAGCTCACATTACTCTGATGGCCAACACAGATCACATTACTCTGATGGCCAACACATATCACATTACCCTGATGGCCAACACAGCTCACATTACCCTGATGGCCAACACAGCTCACATTACTCTGATGGCCAACACAGATCACATTACCCTGATGGCCAACACATATCACATTACCCTGATGGCCAACACAGCTCACATTACTCTGATGGCCAACACAGATCACATTACTCTGATGGCCAACACATATCACATTACTCTGATGGCCAACACAGATCACATTACTCTGATGGCCAACACAGATCACATTACCCTGATGGCCAACACATATCACATTACTCTGATGGCCAACACAGATCACATTACTAACTGACGAGCCCTGATGAGGTATACATGAGCTGCCGTGGTTGAGTACCTTCTGATACCTTCCAGTGCTCTCGGGAAGGATTGGGCTCAGCCTCCAAGGTTCTACCGAGATCTAAACGTTTCTCCTGGGCGGCGAGAGGCGAAAGAGACCATACTTCCTCTTGATCACATGACTTCCGTTTATTCCCTATCCCTTTACTCCCCTCTTCTGGGATTTGGACATTATAAAATAACCGCAGAGTTGCAATTATGGCACTCTTGGCGGTGACAGGAGACGGGGCACTACACGGGTGGGGGCCTTCATTATAGTAATGAAAGCTCTAAATGATGTATCTTTAGACCTTGTAAATTTGTTTAATATTTATAGATTGCTTTTTGGAACTGTCTCAATGACGAGTTTAAGTTTACATCACTTGAATCTTTGCTTACAGATTAATGTTGATTCACAATTCAATGCCCTTACGACACTCATATCTAATGTCATACGAGGGACAGATAGAAGTGTTCTGTTTAGCTTGGATAATAGTTCTCTGATATGAGCAACATTAGCAAAATGTATCGCCAATTGTTAGGATTAGAATGGTATTTAAAAATATAGCTTAGTCCTGTATTTTGAATGTCAGATTTGGAATAATTAAATATTGAGTATTTGAGAATTGTGAATATTAAGATTATAAGTCAATAAGTTGTGACTAGCTTGCCACTGGTAAAGTAATTACATAAGGGTAGATGGACATTAATGTAATTATTGTTACTATCTTTCTTGTGTAAAGAAAATGTTAGTAAGAATAAATTTATCTTGAAGGGTAGTGTGTAATTTTATTTTTTGTTTCCAACTGATATGTGTTTACTGCCGATGCAATACAATGTCCTTAAAGTGACAAATTGATTTTGTTAAAATATTCCAACAACCTTTTCATATTCAGACATGATTGTTTGTTCATTCCCCAAATATTCACACTCAATTACTTGATAAGTTAAAAATAATTTATGTAATCCATTTGGTTACTTGTATATAACAACTAATATGGTGATTACTCAAGCACGAGTAAAGTATAGCCATTCACAAATGCACGGTTGATTGGTTTTGTCCCCACAATGCAACATAGATACCTCGCAAGGTGAGTGTGTAGATTGTACACAGATAGATAGATTGTGTTATCTGTGAGTCACTAGCGCTAAATACGAGACCAGTAGAGAGATAGATAGATTGTGTTATCTGTGAGTCACTAGCGCTAAATACGAGACCACATGACTTCCTGGCTGATGTTCCCTTTCCCTCAAAGGTTCAACGGTACATTTATTTTGTAGAGTGGAGGACACTTAATGCTCGTTAACATTTGAACTCCCCCCTTAATTAACACAAACAATAATACTACACAGGTACATAGTTTGAATGTTTGTTAACATATCATACATGGCCTTTGCTAGCACGTTTACAATTAGTTGTTTAACTTTAATAACAATTCAGTATAAATACTAAGTATGTTTCATTAGTCTTAAGAATGAGGTTCAAGAGACATTTAGATTTAATAAAGGTTTTACTACTAGCAAATTCAAATTTAGCTTATTTCTCATACATACACATAGGAATACAAGTATGAAAATATTACTTTTAATGACACACTAAGCCAACTAACTTAGGAGAAGTTTCTCTCTTTCAAAGTGTGATGACTTGTTTGGTCTCGACACAGTAACGAGCCTTGTCCTTGAGACTAGAGATCCACGGGTGTTTCATCACTTCCGGGAGACTGATTCGTTTGTTGTGAGCGTAGACCAGCAACTGGAACCAATTAGAGCAAAGTTTAGCAGTACAGGAAACATGCAAGCAATATTAGGTTAAACTGTGATTGTCAACATTGTTTATAATATTATTACTATCACACTGTCTTACTACCCATACGGGTTATACGCACTTACGCTAATGTGTAATGGTAGGGTGATTGTGAGATGAAATGGAGGACCTTACAGTTTAACGTGGGATCCGAACCACGGTGGAGGCCTGGCATTCCCCACATTCACAAGATGTCTTGTCAGAGGTGAAGTAAGGGTATGGTAATCAGATAGATCTGTGCCGGGACCAAGGATTGAACCCCGGCCGCCAGCACAGAAGACTGAACATTGTTTATAAATTAGCTATCTTTCAAGAGAATGGTGACTTCAAGTTTTAATAAACAAAACAATGTTTCACTTGAAGTTGACAGAGTTTTACCATGTTGTATAGTTGTCCTTCTGGTTGCTACGCCATCTTTCCACTACCGGGACTTGAGGAGCCGAAACCATTTACCTGATCAAACTAAAACTCGGTATCTAGGGTTTTTATGAGGTTCCCCAGAGAGTTTTTGTCACTATCTATTCAAACTTAAAATTAAGGGTAGTTTGCTTATGCTTGAAAGGAGAACAATTCAGTTTTCTCAAAATCATCTCTGACATTTGGGAAATGGGGGGTTAAAACTACACAATTAATATGGTCCTGTAACAGTGTCTATTATTTAACCTCAAATGTCTTATTAGTAATAAGTATAGGTTAGAGAAAGTATATGCAGTGCACCGTATCATTTAAACTGACGGTTTCTCCAAGACTGTCAAATGGGAGTGGTTGATTAATTACTCTCCCAGATATATGCGCCCCAAGTGGTGTTTCGAAGAACTCAATGCTTGAACTTCCCTCACCACTGTACCTAATCACTCTTTCCTTTCACAGTTAATAATGTCAGTCGCACGGTTCCAACACATATTCTAAGTTGAAATAGTGACCAATCTTGTAAAAAGAAATATTAAATTACTAGTTTTGTTTGAAAAAAACTTGGTTATTTGAATTGAAATAAAACTAGAACCATTGTGTTTTTTTTTTTAAATCACCAACCAAATTTGACCAAGTATTTGAACCACTATTATTTCATTAACAATTACAAAAAGAAAAACTCGCAAAGGATCCAAAACAATCTACACTTAAGAATAATTAAACTTAAGTCAATTGAGTACATCTGTTGATCCTGCTTTTATCATGATATTAAAGCATAGCAATTTAGATAAACTATTTATGTAAAAGTATATTTTTCTATAAATATGACATTATTGTTAGTCACTAAGAAGTGAAACATATCTTCCATCAAATAAGAAAATGACATAGTTTTGAGCTTTAAAACTATTGGATAGAAATCACATGTACATATAAGTGATAGCTAATTAGAGCTACTCTAATGTATCAATTCACCAAACCACATGTTGTGCAAGACCATGCGATGATTTGTTCTCGCTTTTGTTAAGTTTTCACATGTTCTGTATCATGTCAATCAGACAGATTGGACAGCTACAATTAAATATCAATATTTTAATAATTTACGAAAGAAAGAAACAATGTCAACATATTTAAAAAAGTAATCTACATCAAAGTTTATTTTCTCTGACTTGATGCAGTCAAATAAAATTACGTATCTCCCCAAATTGAAATACGTGGTTGTTAAAAATATTGTCTTGTGGTAAATACTGTAGCAGATATCAAAGAAGAGGATTAACATTATCATATTTATGAATAAAATACTTTAACGCATACCCTTTGCCATTGGATGACGTCGGATAAAGTTACATACGCTTGCCATGCTGTCTACAAGAAAATATAGTAATAGGTGTCTATATCACAAATTCTCATAAAAATAATAACTAAGCCTAAATAATATAATCAAACCAGATATATTTAAATAAAAGATGCTTTAGTATCTACTCACCATTTCAAGATGTTCTTAGCGTATAGCCCGAACGGGTAGTGAGACACAGTGCTAAATATTAATTATTAAGATGTTCTTGGATTTATTTGCCACGTGGGGGAAAAGAAAAATTATCCAATGATGGCTGCCACGCGCACTATCGCAACTACATCTAACAAACAAAAGAAGTGTATATCGAGATAGACACACTGACCCACTCCGCGTCAGAGAAGACTGGCGGCGATCCAAGGATCAATTTCACAGCAGGTGGACCATATGTATTCTAAATAAATGTAAACACCAAGTATCTCAAATTTAACAATTTTGGAGATAGAACACTTGCATTCTCGGGTGACAATGTATCAAGCAGTACACATTCAGATGTTAGATGAATTGTAAAAAATATAAATTAATGACTGCTAAGCAACTTACTTAATTTTGTTGTTTTTGTAAGAGTCAATAGTATTTTTCATCAGTTTACTATTAATTTGTATCAAGGAAAAGAGATTTGGGGGCCGAAATCTAAAAAAAAGGGGCGGGGGGGGGGNGGGGCGTTTAGGGACCACCCCTAAAAGCGCGGGTCGGTAGCCTGGTCTTCTATAAACCAATTACTAAAGAAAACCAATATATTAGCTTCAGATTAACATATTTTCGAAACAACTTAATTCAGCTGTGTAAGCGGACATTATCCATTGCTTTGTAGCCATGCTTGAAGCTTGGAACATTATTGTTGGTTCCATCAAGAAGATACAAAGTGCCACAAGTCCAATGAAAAAATGGAAATGGTTGGTAAATTCTTCAATGATCAATTAATCTCAAAAAATATTTATCCACCTTGCGCGACTCCTCCATATCTATCTATCTTTGTATGGCTATCTGAAGTAGACTGTGTATTGCAACAACCCTAGAACCAGGAGGGATATCCCAGTTGACATACTGAAGAGAATGTCCACAAACATCGTCGGGTGCATTTGTGACTATTTAAAAGGTTATTTGAGGTCTTAATGTAATACATGTATTGAAGTTAATACATATTTTAAATGTGGGTTCAGGTACTCTTGAATCAGCCTGTACTTGACACTAGGAGAATGGTGTATTGGAGCTCACCTATATTGTGTTTTATTTGATGATCAACATACCTTGTTTCCCTGAGGGGTCGTGAGAACCAATCATTTACCATGTAAATACATAAACGTAGCAATAACAGCTCTCGGAAAGGGTTCTTCTTATAGTAGATAAACTATAAATGTCACCTTTATACTTGTGCTGTCGAGTCAAGTTATGTGGCCTGGCCTCCAGTCAGGAGATGAATAACAACCACTGATATCTTATGTGGAAAATGTAAACTTAGAGAGTGGAAAAGTTGCATACAGTAAAACACTTTTCAATAAAAACTTTTATAAATACAAAAATATCAAATTTATGATTGTGAAAAAAATATCAAAGGCAGCTAGCTAGCAAACAAAAGAAAACTAGTTTAACTAATTGAAATCTCTTATTTAGGAAATAATATTTATTCAACGACATGCACATGGGTGAAGAACAGCCTTGAGGGTTCCAGAGGTTTAAGGAGCTCTTACCTGTTAGAAATAAATACTTCAAAAGGTTTGAATTATTTGATATTAGTACTTTCTAATAATGAGCACAAGTATGCTTAATCAACATAGATAGGATAATAGTATATAGGTCTTAGAGTAAAGTAGATAAAAAAGAAAAAACAAATAATTTAACACTAAACTGAATGTAAATTAACATTATGGCCAATATTTGTTAATATCTTGTTGCGACAATGAAAACTGAGGTTCTGTAAGAGACAAGGATGAGGAAGTACCACCTGGTGGGACATGCCATGAGTGGACAGACGTGTGCCGAGCGTTGTTCCGTGCGAGTTTGCCCGGTAAGTTGATTTGTTCACTGTGCCAGTCAGCAAGGACGAGCATTTTTAAAAGATTTATTTGGTGTTCTGACCCTTGTAAAAGTCTGTCTCAAAATAAATGAAGAGGAACGAGTTTTATTAAAAAGTGGGGAATCTATTTTGGGAATGCCAGGCCTCCACCGTGGTTCGGATTCCACGTTAAACTGTAGGTCCTCCATTTCTATCTCACAATCACCCTACCATTACACATTAGTGTAAGTGCGTATAACCCGAACGGGTAGTAAGACGCGGTGCTAATAACAATAATATCGTCTCGGATAAAGGATTTGAGCAACAATAGCACTGTTTTAAAATGCCACATATCAGAGTTTTTAGCTTGTAAGTGTCTGGTATGTCTAGTTTCAGTTTAAACTCAATGCTCTTTATTTTCTCCCTTTTTACTCAATGTGACTCTACCCTATATACTTCTCAATTATTTAAATCACAAAAATCAAATAAATTAACTTTTAGCCAAGCTTTAAATTCCAATAATACAAGATCTGTATCGACTCCAAGATTGCTACGCAAATATCAAGAGGGTGACAGACTGCATGCGTCAGCAAACGCGATGGACTTTTACCACAGGAACAAAGTTTGTAGTAGAAGAAGGAAAGTTTAGACTAAAATGCATTATACAAGGACAGAAAAATATGGTAAATTCAATGACAAAGTCACACTTTACACTGCTGCCACTGGACAAAGAGGTAATGGTTGCCTCTTAAAGATAATCGATTGTTACCACCCAATCCCCCAACCCAGGTTTCATTCTATCAGAACTCATCAGGGAGGAGTGTGAACGTGCAACACAACTTCCTAAAAGAGAAAACCATTTTCTCCCTTTTGTATTTTTTTTCCCTCTTTTATGAAGTTGCTTTGCGCATTTCACACTCCTCCCTGATGAGTTCCGATAGAATGAAACCTAGGTGGGGGAATTGGGTGGTAACAATCGATTATCTTTAAGAAACATCCCTTACCTCTTTGTCCATTGGCAGCAGTGTAAAGTGTGAACTGTGTTCTTCTTGTCATTGTAAAGGCCATATTGTGTTTGTCTCCCTTTTATATGTTTCTATCCACCTTTCCTGGAACTCCATTCCAAAAATAATTCAATTACCCCATAAAGCGAAAAGAGGTTTTCCTTAAAAAGTGAGCCCTATCGACCGATGAATCAATAGCGCCGATTCTAGATTTGCCGAATTCAACATTTAGTACAAAAGAAACGCCAAACTCAGAGCTAATTAAAGAACTCTCCTATAAATAGTTTACCCAGTACATGTTCTACCTCTAATATTTAGATTTACATTATTCTGCTTACTGTTTTTAATTTTTGTGTTTGAAATTATATCAATACTTATTGATGTTCAATCAAACTCTTTTCTTTAGTAAGATAGTTTATCACTATTTATTTAAATGTTTCATTACTTAATTATGATCACATGTGAGGTATTGTGCACTCACTGCTGGCCTGTTATAAGTCTTGTGATTGAGAACTTACTATTGTAAGCCCCATCGAAAGTGACTTACGGTTCAGAAGAAGACAAATTCTGTGTTTACAACATCAATAAATTAACTGATATTCAAGAGCAGAGGAAGAATATAGTATTGACATTATGATGTTTATATTAAACTATAAACTAATAAAAAAGAACTTTACCACCAACCAAACTGAATATAAGGTGCTTGTTTAATTGAAGAGGGTAAGTTGAAACTAGCAACCAAACTGAATATAAGGTGCTTGTTTAATTGAAGAGGGTAAGTTGAAACTAGCAACCAAACTGAATATAACGTGCTTGTTTAATTGAAGAGGGTAAGTTGAAACTAGCGTACAAACCTGTATATAGTAAAATATTTCGTATATTTGAGTGCGTACTGTACCTTTGATATCAGGTCCTTGGCGCCAGAGGGTACACAAGAGGGATAATGTACATTGACTGTCTTGATGCGATTGTAGGTGGTGTTGGTATCGGGAGACTCAAATGGAGGTTTCCCCACCAAGAACTCGTAACACAAAACACCCAAACACCAGATATCTACATAATTATTGTATTGACGACCTTCTATCATTTCTGGAGGGAGATAATCTAATGTTCCACACATGGTTTTTCGTCTGAAAAAGATACAATCTAAATGTAATATAAAAAATACCATAAAATTAAAGGTTTGAAGAAAAAATATATTTATTTAGCACCGCGTCTTACTACCCGTTCGGGTTATACGCTTTAAGTACTAATTACTCTAATGGATTAGGAATTGGGAATCAAGATTCGAACCTCGATCTCCCCGTCCTCAGCAGTAGAGCTCAACACGACAAGCGCGTTAGCCAACTACACCACCGAGGCGGGTAAGAAAAAATATAAAACAACATAACTCCTGCATATGTGTTATGTCAATTTGAAAGATATTAAACATATCACTTTTCTTTCAAGTACTTTTTTGTCCTGTAAAATGATAAAGCATAAGTCAAATTAATATTAATTTTCCCATTTGGTTCAGAAAAATAAGAAAATTTAACAACATTTTAGTTACGTAATTATTTTAACCAAAAGCTTCATTTTAAATAACCAGCATTTAATTCATCACTAGATATATAAAATGTGGGCTGAATGCTTTCATCTTTTAAAAGAATTTTTTTTTTATAAAGACAGCATATTCCCGGAAAAGTTCCTTGCAGGGATATTTCAAATAACAATTTAAGCTATTAATTCAATATTTACCAGTATATATTATCTAACCGCTATGAGCCGCAAGAAAAACACCTCTCTCTATTTCTAAATGTCATTTTCTTTGACTAAATTCTCTATTTTTTTGAAACTAAAGTGGTTTTTAATAATCTACTTTTCTAAATGCTGTACTTATGTAAAAAATATTTTTTTTTTATTTATATTAATTTAATCTGCAGAACAAAATTAGGATATTAACCACATGCATTTTATGTTATTTTCCTAAATAAGCGTTGATAGTAGTAAACACTCACTTGTCAGACGGTGTGTGGACAGACCAGCCGAAGTCCGCCAACTTTATGTTCCCAAAGACATCCAGCAGTAAATTCTCTGGTTTAATGTCTCGATGCATCACTTTGTTGAGGTGACAGTAATACAAGGCGTTCGCCACTTGGTACGTGAACTTTGCCGCCCTGCGTTCAATCACATCAACACATTTTTATATAAGTACTAATACAAGGCGTTTGCCACTTGGTACGTGAACTTTGCCGCCCTGCGTTCAATCAAATCAACACATTTTTATATAAGTACTAATACAAGGCGTTTGCCACTTGGTACGTGAACTTTGCCGCCCTGCATTCAATCAAATCAACACATTTTTATATAAGTACTAATACAAGGCGTTTGCCACTTGGTACGTGAACTTTGCCGCCCTGCGTTCAATCAAATCAACACATTTTTATATAAGTACTAATACAAGGCGTTTGCCACTTGGTACGTGAACTTTGCCGCCCTGCGTTCAATCAAATCAACACATTTTTATATAAGTACTAATACAAGGCGTTTGCCACTTGGTACGTGAACTTTGCCGCCCTGCGTTCAATCAAATCAACACATTTTTATATAAGTACTAATACAAGGCGTTTGCCACTTGGTACGTGAACTTTGCCGCCCTGCGTTCAATCAAATCAACACATTTTTATATAAGTACTAATACAAGGCGTTTGCCACTTGGTACGTGAACTTTGCCGCCCTGCGTTCAATCAAATCAACACATTTTTATATAAGTACTAATACAAGGCGTTTGCCACTTGGTACGTGAACTTTGCCGCCCTGCGTTCAATCAAATCAACACATTTTTATATAAGTACTAATACAAGGCGTTTGCCACTTGGTACGTGAACTTTGCCGCCCTGCGTTCAATCAAATCAACACATTTTTATATAAGTACTAATACAAGGCGTTTGCCACTTGGTACGTGAACTTTGCCGCCCTGCGTTCAATCAAATCAACACATTTTTATATAAGTACTAATACAAGGCGTTTGCCACTTGGTACGTGAACTTTGCCGCCCTGCGTTCAATCAAATCAACACATTTTTATATAAGTACTAATACAAGGCGTTTGCCACTTGGTACGTGAACTTTGCCGCCCTGCGTTCAATCACATCAACACATTTGTATACAAGTACAGGTTGATGATATAAAAAATGTAACTGTTAATTGTGTCAGAAAATGTTAATCCACCTCACTAAGGTTTTCTGAATTGTTTAATTAAATATTAGGTAATACAAATAGTGAGTAAATCTGCCGGAGGGAAACTTGTTCCAAGAAAAGGAATACACTAGGACTGAGCAGTGCGTATTATCCATCTGATCAGAGCTCACGACTGTTGTTGGAGGTTGCAGTCACTTGTTTCACAAAGAACAAGGGGAGGAATACACTAGGACAGAGCTCACGACTGTTGTTGGAGGTTGCAGTCACATGTTTCACAAAGAACAAGGGGAGGTGGAATGTGTTGTGTTGAGAATAGAACTACTGAGAGAGAGGAAGTTGTGAGTGTAGGAAGGGTCAGGTCATTCACACGGTCAAGTAACAAACAGCCTTTGAACCAAGAGATAGAGATTCGAGGGGAGCTAGAACTGAGGAAGATTGGAGGGAAGATAGAACTGAGGAAGATTGGAGGGAAGATAGAACTGAGGAAGATTGAAGGGAAGCTAGAACTGAGGAAGATTGGAGGGAAGCTAGAACTGAGGAAGATTCAAGGGAAGCTAGAACTGAGGAAGATTCAAGGGAAGCTAGAACTGAGGAAGATTCAAGGGAAGCTAGAACTGAGGAAGATTCAAGGGAAGCTAAAACTGAGGAAGATTCAAGGGAAGATAGAACTGAGGAAGATTGGAGGGAAGCTAGAACTGAGGAAGATTCAAGGGAAGCTAAAACTGAGGAAGATTCAAGGGAAGCTAGAACTGAGTGCTAAAAGACGGTCCTTACAGTTTATGTTATATATTATGCTATGATTTAAAAAAAGATTATTTCCTGAATGTAAATGGCTCCTCAGTTACTTAGTTAGGAAGTTAATGTCTACTTACAATTCCTGTGGAAATCTGTGTTTGGGGAATCTTTGAAGTATTTTATACAGCTCTCCCCCGGCGGCGTATTCCAAAACCAGATAAATTTTCTTTTCATCATAAAAATAAGTCAGCAGTTTCAGAATATTAGGGTGGCTGCAACATAACGTTTCATTCCATATTCGATGAAAGTCACAAAACATTATAAATATTTGTTCATATTGACTATGGTTGTTTGGACAATCCAAGGAAAGCCCCCATAGCATGAAACAACAATAGACTAAGACTATTCGAACACACATGTTTTTATAATTAGTTTTAAACACTTTCAAACCTCCATTATCAAATCTGCTTCACAGCCATTTCAGCACACACAATGCTACACTCCAAGTTGATTGTACAAAATTAGGGAATATTTTCTACCTAAAACCGTGAAAACATATTTATATAAACTTTAGTTTTCACTAAAAAATATCAAGCAATTGATTATTAAAATAATTAAATAGGAAAGTAATCCTGTGACTTTATCCAAAAGTCACATTTCCTGTCCAAATTTGATTACATATCTTGTGATGTGTGTGTTTGACTCCTGAAAAATGATCTGAAATGAAAACTCACTACTTTCCTATAATTATTATTATTATTAGCACCGCGTCTTACTACTCGTTCGGGTTATACGCACTTACACTAATGTGTAATGGTAGGGAGATTGTGAGATGAAATGGAGGTCCTACAGTTTAACGTTGGAATCCGAACCACGGTGGAGGCCTGGCATTCCCCACATTCACAAGATGTCTTGTCAGAGGTGAAGGAAGGGTTTGGTAATCAGTGTTTGACTACCAAAAGTGACAACAAACTAACAAATGGTCTTGCATATCAGAGGGTCTGGCGAATTGATACATATAAGTAGATCTATTCAGGTATCACCATCCCTAAGGTGAATGGACTATAGTTATATTTTATACTAAGGTTCAGGTAAATGATTTAAAATATTAAACTGGGTTTACAAAATAATCAATTCTTAAACTGGTGAAATGTGGGAAATTATAATATTTTAAACATGACACAATGGTCAAGTAAATAGTTAGTTAAATGTTAATTTGTTACACAATATTAATTTTAATCCTTGTATATTTTGTAAAACCAGTTTAAAGTGTAGCCCATTAGTTTAATTCAATTTTTTCATTATTAATATATCTGCTTCTTACTACATATTCATAAAATGTTTATAATTGATAATCCTTCTTTAAAAAAAACACCTTGAGGTTGAAAACCAACTAATTTAAGGTAAAAAGTGAGGTTTAATGAAAATAGTTCTAAATATGACTAGCAGAAAAATGTGAGTTTTTGTGAAAATAGTACTAAAGATTACCAACAGAAAAAAGAGAGTTTTTGTGAAAATAGTACTAAAGATTACCAACAGAAAAAAGAGAGTTTTTGTGAAAATAGTACTAAAGATTACCAACAGAAAAAAGTGAGTTTTTTTCATGAAAATAGTACAAAGATGACTAAGAGAATAAAACAGTGACCAGCCGACTTGAATCCCTGCAATGTTATAGTTTTTGCTCTGAAAGTACCCAAAATAATAAAAAATAATAAAAAATAGAGAAAAAATTAATACATATAAATAGATAAGAGTTAAAGGAAAAAAAAGAAACAGAACAATCATTGAACCATTTTCCGTTTTCAATAAATAACATAGTTTTCTTAAGTTGCCAACCCATTAAGCACCATTCATAAACCAATAATAGTTTGCTTCGAGCGTAATCGTCCATTATTTAACAGCATTTTAAAAATGGGAAACTGTGTTACTATTCGTCTTCCTTTCAACTACATATATAACAATTTATATAAAAAAGATCACAACAAGAAACATGAACGTGAATAGTCACAAGAAAGAAAACTGTCATTAAAACAGGCCTGGCCCGTTCAAAGGTACTACCAATGACAGGGTCGCCACTCCCCCCTTATCTGATCCCAGGATATTAGTGACATCAGCCACGACTGACACTGTATGTCCCGAGGTATACTCTCCTGCTGTGCGCCCAATATTCCACGAGCGCCCAGACTATGGTCTAGCAAGAAGGATCTACACAACGTGTCTAGCTACAGTGAGCATGGTACAGTCAGTTCCTGTAAACGTCGAGGTGATTGGAACCTCCTCCCGTCATGTCATTATTTGGTATGAACTTTAATATTCGGGGCAAGGAATTAGCTCCAGACAGAGGAGTAACTTAGTGGGCCACCATGCCCCCATAGCATCACTATCTAAATTATATTTCAGTTAATTATCTCACACATATATACATTCATTTATCTGTAAATTCCTTTTGATACCTTAGTTACATTTGGTTAGAGTGTAAGGTTTACTTGTACTGTTAGTGATTTCAACTGATTACGTTTATAAGGCCAAGGCTTGAATGTGGATTGTATTGTAGAGTTGATATTATATTTATTTCTTAAGGCGCTGTCTTGCGTGAGCCAACGAAAGAAAGTGGCCAAACAGCAGAGCTAGCGAATCAACGTGATGGTCAACACAGGAAGCAAGCAACAAGAGTTCAAATCAGTAATTGACTCAATTAAAACTAACAAAAGCTTCTAAGTTATAACAACTAAATATTATTGTCTAATTAAATATACTCACTCAAGATGGGTTTGTATCTCAATCTCCCGCAGAACCTGTATTTCAACCTTTCCCTTAACAATCTCAGACTTAAAAAGAGTTTTCAAAGCCACAACATATTTTGTGGTCTTTTCTCTGGCGAAATACACACGTCCAAACTTTCCACGACCCAGCGGGAAACCAATTTCAAAATCATCCAAAGTCCAGATTTTCCTGAAATCAATTTAATAATTAGAATTAACAACCAAGTTTTTAACATCTAGAACCTTTTAGTTTTTTAAATTTTTATTTTGTACTCAATCGAGGCCCACAAACACTTTAAGATGGCCCCAAGTTGTTTGGACAGCAAGCTTGGTAAGTATTGTTATAAATTAAGCAACTGTTACTAATTGTATGTAGGTGACCTGGTGGTCTAGGGGTAAGGTGTCAGACTTCTGTGCTGGCGGCCGGGGTTCAATCCTCGGTCCCGGCACTGATTTATCTGATTACCAAACCCTTCCTTCACCTCTGACAAGACATCTTGTGAATGTGGGGAATGCCAGGCCTCCACCGTGGTTCGGATTCCACGTTAAACTGTAGGTCCTTCATTTCATCTCACAATCACCCTACCAATACACATTAGCGTAAGTGCGTACAACCCGAACGGGTAGTAAGACGCGGTGCTAATAATAATAATAATAATAATTGTATGTTCTTAAACTAGTGTTACATTCACATAATATCTCTTTTAGTTTGTTTTCAACTTGTGATGAAAATGATTTATGCAAAAGAAGTTCAGGGTCACCATTTTGGGGCATCACGAAATCAAATCACACATCACAGAGGTGTTTTATATTGTAAGCAGCATGAGTCACAGAGTCATCTTGTAATGAGCCTTCTTTGTAACACCCGTAATGAATTGTATGAAGATAAATGAGCCTAATATGGACACACTATATGTATTTTCTGATGGACCACGTCCACAGTACAGACAAAAACAAAACTTTTACCTTTTTAGTCACAAACTTTTTGAGAACTAATTCAAGCAAGGAACATGTTTGTTTTTTTGAAGCTGGACATGGCTAGGGAGCAGTTTTAAAGCGAACAGCTGACAGACTTGTGTCCCGTGGTAACGACATCGCTAATGTTCACCAGTTCCTTCGATTGGTGGGAAAGGAAACAACAATCAAGTTGTTTGTTGTGACTGCGCAAGAAATTGATTGTGTCCGCAAAACACTTCCATTGACCGTACCAGAGCTATCTGGAACTGTGCGATTACATCCGTTACTTGTAAAAGAGAGAGGGTGTATCAACTATCGGGATATTAGTTGTTATTGTGAAGAGCTCCAGAGCTATCTGGAACTGTGTGTTTACATCCGTTACTTGTAAAAGAGAGAGGGTGTATCAACTATGGGGATATTAGTTGTTACTGCGAAGAGCTCCAGAGCTATCTGGAACTGTGTGTTTACATCCGTTACTTGTGAAAGAAAGAGGCTGTATCAACTATCAGGATATTAGTTGTTACTGCGAAGAGCTGAGTAGTGAAGGGTTTTGAATCGCTATGGCACCAAGACATGTAATTCTTGTATTGTTGGTAACAAGGAAAAGCGGGAGGCGGCCTAAATTATTAAAAAAAAACGTTAGTATTTATAATGATGTTTACTCTTCAACCTCTATTGAAGATGAACTTTCGGAACCAAACGATGGGCCTATAATCAGGGAATTACGTAAGCCTAGCTCTTTCAATAAAGATACCTCTTTTAAAGAGTTGTCTACAATGAGCGATGTCGCTAGAGGAGGGTACACGTTAGTTCAGATTAAAGAAGGAGATGGAAATGCAGCTAAATACAAATATGTAGGAGTGGCACAGAGAGAAGTTGAAGATGATGATGTTTCTAAGAGCAGTTGAGGAAAGTGGTAGAAATTATAGAATTGAAGAGAATGACGTGCAGTTTGATTGAAACACCGACTCTAGAAATGAAAGGTGACCACATTTGCTACCACTTCAATACTCCAGTTGATGTTTCAAAGTGTTCCCAAACTTCTACTTAACATCATACATGATATTTTATTAAAGTGTGGTCCTTGTTTGAATTAGTTATGTATGCAAATAATAACAAAAATCCAAGCATCTTAGAAATGTGTCCCTTGTGTTACTCACTGTGTCCCTTGTGTTACTCATTGTGTCCATTGTGTTACTCACTGTGTCCCTTGTGTTACTTCACTGTGTCCCTTGTGTTACTCACTGTGTCCCTTGTGTTACTCACTGTGTCCCTTGTGTTACTCATTGTGTCCCTTGTGTTACTCATTGTGTCCCTTGTGTTACTCATTGTGTCCCTTGTGTTACTCACTGTGTCCCCTGTGTTACTTACTGTGTCCCTTGTGTTACTTACTGTGTCCCTTGTGTTACTTATTGTGTCTTTTGTGCTACTTATTGTGTCTTTTGTGTTACTTATTGTGTCTTTTGTGTTACTTATTGTGTCACCATTTGTCCACTGTGTTACTCCCATGTTATTCTACTTCTAGGAAAAAGTATTATAAATAAAAATGTAAATCAATAAGTCATTAAAAGTACAAATAATTACGATTTGCAAAAAAATATCAGCTGAAAAATAATATATTTTATAATTCACTTATATTAAGTTTAAGACATTCTAACAGGAGAAACAGTAACACAGGGGACATTGTGTTTGAGTTCTCAGTTTAAAATGTAACTTGTGTGATTACTAACACTATTAGTTTGATTGTGTATTCTATTTGATCAACCAGTATCATAAAACTAATGGATTATTCTTAGTTTTGTTGGCTATTTTTTGTTCTTCACTTGTTCATGTTTTTTATGTAATTTAATGTAAGAAAAATATTAAAAGTGTACTGCTGACTATATAATATTTTTTATGAATACATAATCATTTTGATAAAAACCATATTTTATGAATAATAGTAAAAAAAATATTTTGGAAAACTAATTTCAAAAGAAGGGTATATTTTAAGAATGACCCAATTATTTGTGCAAGTAACTAAAGCGCGATAATTAGTCTCATGCCAGCTGTTAATTAATATATTCTAACAAATAGTAATTTTCTTTTAAATCATAACCAACAAAATAGGCCCTGTTCATTTTTCTTTTCTACAAAAGTTATTGATATTCTTGTATTGTATTTAAACTAAGAAAAAATTGGTATTAGTGGTTTAGAAGCCATTTAATTTAACGAATGAGAAATAATCAAATTAAAAAAAGCCGTAATTAATCTGACATATGAGAAATAATAGAAATTAAAACCATAACATAATTCTGAGATTATACGCGGGTATTTAGTGTGTCTAAGATATTAGAATTGTGTTCTAAAATACTATTAAACATAAGCTTTAATTTGACACCCAAAAAGGAACCACATGGTTAATAAATAATGAACCTACGAATATTTTAAGTAATTACAACCCAAATCGGAACACCAAAAGCAGGAAACATGTTTTTCAAAATGGCGCCCTGGAGCCATTTATGCACAGAAAAATCTGTAAAAAATAATTTAGCTATATAACTTGTATCTGCCTACAACTGAAAGAAACAAATAATTTGGTTGCTAGTCCTAAGTTGTTTACATTCTAATGACTGTTGTATCATTAGGAAACTGATTGAGTCTCGACAATTGTGGTTTTGTAGAGCAAAGGATCTTTAATTAGCCTTCTTTCAAATGAAGAGTGAGTAGTTATTCTTAACCAGGGAGCATATTCTGATTGAAACTTTTGTTTTGCCACCATTCCCCTCCCCTACACTAAGAAATAACAACGTACTCCTCTTTCCGACTGTCGGTCTGTTCGATCATGAGTTTCTCGATGGCGAGCACCCTCTCCTTTGTGTCCTCCTCCTGTTCCTGGGGAGCATTATTTGCCCCTGCCATAGTTGGTCCGGCTGACAAGCTTCTCACCTAAACATCATCAATTGATAAACCTAAATTAGAGGTATTCCCAATGTACCGATTAAAAGGAGATTGTGTTAGGCCAAAATACAGGACAGGTGTGAATACTCTTTGTCGTTATGAAAATATATATATTAAGAGAAAAGATAGCATAGAGAACCGGCTACTTCAATCATTGTTACAAAATGAAAATGGGCCAGAATGTTTAACCACAGCATGTCGTAACACCAACTAGGTCTGTATGTGGTTGTTGCAGTATTTTACCAACTAGCTCTGTATGTGGTTGTTGCAGTGCAGTACATGCATCTATAAATGAATAAAAAGCATTGCTTCGAGTTGCAACCATTTCCTAGTTACGACAGTGGTCTGGCACCCAGCCTGTCATAAGTGGAGGGTGCGTCTGAACTGAGACACTCCATGTCGAATGAACAAAATATCTGAACTGAGACACTCCATGTCGATTGAACAAAATATCTGAAGTGATACACTCCATGTCGATTGAACAAAATATCTGAACTGAGACATTCCATGTCGATTGAACAAAATATTTGAACTGATACACTCCAGGTCGATTGAACCAAATATCTGAACTGAGACACTCCATGTCGATTGAACAAAATATTTGAACTGATACACTCCAGGTCGATTGAACCAAATATTTGAACTGATACACTCCATGTCGATTGAACAAAATATCTGAAGTGAGACACTCCATGTCGATTGAACAAAATATCTGAAGTGAGACACTCCATGTCGATTGAACAAAATATCTGAAGTGAGACACTCCATGTCGATTGAACAAAATATCTAAAGTGAGACACTCCATGTCGATTGAACAAAATATCTGAACTGATACACTCCAGGTCGATTGAACAAAATATCTGAAGTGAGACACTCCAGGTCGATTGAACAAAATATCTAAAGTGAGACACTCCATGTCGATTGAACAAAATATCTGAACTGATACACTCCAGGTCGAATGAACAAAAAATCTGAAGTGAGACACTCCATGTCGATTGAACAAAATATCTGAACTGAGACACTCCATGTCGATTGAACAAAATATTTGAACTGATACACTCCATGTCGATTGAACAAAATATCTGAAGTGAGACACTCCATGTCGATTGAACAAAATATCTGAAGTGAGACACTCCATGTCGATTGAACAAAATATCTGAACTGATACACTCCATGTCGATTGAACAAAATATCTGAAGTGAGACACTCCATGTCGATTGAACAAAATATCTGAACTGATACACTCCATGTCGATTGAACAAAATATCTGAACTGAGACACTCCATGTCGAATGAACAAAATATCTGAACTGAGACACTCCATGTCGATTGAACAAAATATCTGAACTGATACACTCCAGGTCGATTGAACAAAATATCTGAAGTGAGACACTCCATGTCGATTGAACAAAATATCTGAACTGAGACACTCCATGTCGATTGAACAAAATATCTGAACTGATACACTCCAGGTCGATTGAACAAAATATCTGAAGTGAGACACTCCATGTCGATTGAACAAAATATCTGAACTGAGACACTCCATGTCGATTGAACAAAATATCTGAACTGATACACTCCAGGTCGATTGAACAAAATATCTGAAGTGAGACACTCCATGTCGATTGAACAAAATATCTGAACTGAGACACTCCATGTCGATTGAACAAAATATCTGAACTGATACACTCCAGGTCGATTGAACAAAATACCTTAACTGAGACACTCCATGTCGAATGAACAAAATATCTGAACTGAGACACTCCATGTCGATTGAACAAAATATATGAACTGAGACACTCCATGTCGAATGAACAAAATATCTGAACTGAGACACTCCATGTCGAATGAACAAAATATCTGAACTGAGACACTCCATGTCGAATGAACAAAATATCTGAACTGAGACACTCCATGTCGAATGAACAAAATATCTGAACTGAGACACTCCATGTCGAATGAACAAAATATCTGAACTGAGACACTCCATGTCGAATGAACAAAATATCTGAACTGAGACACTCCATGTCGAATGAACAAAATATCTGAACTGAGACACTCCATGTCGAATGAACAAAATATCTGAACTGAGACACTCCATGTCGATTGAACAAAATATCTGAACTGATACACTCCATGTCGATTGAACAAAATATCTGAACTGAGACACTCCATGTCGAATGAACAAAATATCTGAACTGAGACACTCCATGTCGATTGAACAAAATATCTGAACTGATACACTCCAGGTCGATTGAACAAAATATCTGAAGTGAGACACTCCATGTCGATTGAACAAAATATCTGAACTGAGACACTCCATGTCGATTGAACAAAATATCTGAACTGATACACTCCAGGTCGATTGAACAAAATATCTGAAGTGAGACACTCCATGTCGATTGAACAAAATATCTGAACTGAGACACTCCATGTCGATTGAACAAAATATCTGAACTGATACACTCCAGGTCGATTGAACAAAATATCTGAAGTGAGACACTCCATGTCGATTGAACAAAATATCTGAACTGAGACACTCCATGTCGATTGAACAAAATATCTGAACTGATACACTCCAGGTCGATTGAACAAAATATCTGAAGTGAGACACTCCATGTCGATTGAACAAAATATCTGAACTGAGACACTCCATGTCGATTGAACAAAATATCTGAACTGATACACTCCAGGTCGATTGAACAAAATATCTGAAGTGAGACACTCCATGTCGATTGAACAAAATATCTGAACTGAGACACTCCATGTCGATTGAACAAAATATCTGAACTGATACACTCCAGGTCGATTGAACAAAATATCTGAAGTGAGACACTCCATGTCGATTGAACAAAATATCTGAACTGAGACACTCCATGTCGATTGAACAAAATATCTGAACTGATACACTCCAGGTCGATTGAACAAAATATCTGAAGTGAGACACTCCATGTCGATTGAACAAAATATCTGAACTGAGACACTCCATGTCGATTGAACAAAATATCTGAACTGATACACTCCAGGTCGATTGAACAAAATATCTGAAGTGAGACACTCCATGTCGATTGAACAAAATATCTGAACTGAGACACTCCATGTCGATTGAACAAAATATCTGAACTGATACACTCCAGGTCGATTGAACAAAATACCTTAACTGAGACACTCCATGTCGAATGAACAAAATATCTGAACTGAGACACTCCATGTCGATTGAACAAAATATATGAACTGAGACACTCCATGTCGAATGAACAAAATATCTGAACTGAGACACTCCATGTCGAATGAACAAAATATATGAACTGAGACACTCCATGTCGAATGAACAAAATACCTGAACTGAGACACTCCATGTCGAATGAACAAAATACCTGAACTGAGACACTCTATGTCGAATGAACAAAATACCTGAACTGAGACACTCCATGTCGAATGAACAAAATATATGAACTGTGACACTCCATGTCGAATGAACAAAATATCTGAACTGAGACACTCCATGTCGAATGAACAAAATATATGAACTGTGACACTCCATGTCGAATGAACAAAATACCTGAACTGAGACACTCCATGTCGAATGAACAAAATATATGAACTGAGACACTCCATGTCGAATAAACAAAATACCTGAACTGAGACACTCCATGTTGAATAAACAAAATACCTGAACTGAGACACTCTATGTCGAATGAACAAAATACCTGAAGTGAGACACTCCATGTCGATTGAACAAAATATCTGAAGTGAGACACTCCGTGTCGATTGAACAAAATACCTGAACTGAGACACTCCATGTCGAATGAACAAAATACCTGAACTGAGACACTCCATGTCGAATGAACAAAATACCTGAACTGAGACACTCCATGTCAAATGAACAAAATATGTACGTGTTGTTCGACATAAACCTCTTAGATTTATATGAAATTTGACACAATTGTTATTCCTACAAATATCATCAAATACGTAAGATTTCATAATCTTCCCTTCATAAGTTCAGGAGCGGTAGATTTTTAAATTTCCAAAAAGTTATGTTTTGAACCTCACTGTTAATCAGGTTATATTTAATTACTTCAGTTAAAAATGAGAAAAATAAACTAAATAGAAATAATTATGTAATGTTTTATTGGGCTTTTAAAAATTCCAAGGTCATCAACACAAAATTCTAACTTTGGATATCTAAGAAAAAAAGACAAGAAATGTTTTAAATTTGGTGAAAAGATCCCACTTCTATCAGACTAGTATACATGGGAGATGTCCTCTTAGTATCAATAATAATAATAATAATAATAATAATAATATTTAGCACCGCGTCTTACTACCCATTCGGGTTATACACTTTAAGTACTAATTACTCTAATGGCTTAGGAATTGGGAAGGTGTAATCAGAGGAAGTGAACCCGCATTTGCGTGGAGGGAGAGTGGAAAACAATTTAGGAAAAACCACCCCGGTTCACCCGACCGAGATTCGAACCTCGATCTCCCCGTCCTCGGCAGTAGAGCTCAACACGACTAGCGCGTTAGCCAACTTCGCCACCGAGGCGGGTAATAGAAATGTAAATGTTTTGAATAATGTGTGGAGTGGTGTGCCAAACTTTAGTATGTGATCAAGTACTATTATCAAGTAGTTCTACTCAATGATTCGACATCTTAGTGCAATCAGTAGCATGTCCATCTACTGAGCTAAGGGTCCCGGGTTCGATTCCCGGCATGGCCAAAATATTTATCATTGGTAAAATGTGTGTTTACCCCTTCACAGTGATAAATTAACGGCTGAAGACTGGATGTTGTGCTTGTCCTCCACATGTGTCTCACCAGGTACATTCTGAATGCCATGGGTCACATAACAGCTTATTATACCTTTAAAATCATTCTCGGTGACCTGGCGGTCTAGGGGTAAGGTGTCGGACTTCTGTGCTGGCGGCCGGGGTTCAATACTCGGTCCCGGCACAGATTTATCNGACAAGACATCTTGTGAATGTGAGGAATGCCAGGCCTCCACCGTGGTTCGGATCCCACGTTAAACTGTAGGTCCTTCATTTCATCTCACAATCACCCTACCATTACACATTAGCGTAAGTGCGTATAACCCGAACGGGTAGTAAGACGCGGTGCTAATAATAATAATAATAATAATATAATCATTCTGCAATCTTTCTTCTTCTAATTTATTTATTGTTTAAGTAAGTACCGTAACCAATCAACATATTTTAATGACCAACTTTCTGTGTGTCAGATCTAGTTTTAGATAATTAATGACGATGTCAGGTATTGTTGGCTCAAATTACTGTCATACGAGGGTGGGATTCTTTTTAATTTTTTTTTTGTCAAATAATGAGAAATGTAATGTTTTCTAGCAGCTTTACACACACAACAAAATTCTGAAGTTTCCGATTAGGGCCTATGACAAAACCAAAAGTGATATTTACTATCCAGTTAAAATCTTTGGTGATCTGCTTCGGGCTGTTTCGTCGGAGAATGTTCACAGTTTTTTTAATGAAGATAATAAAAGTTAATTGTAGACCCTTGATGCACATTAATAAATTACACATATTCACCATTGGGCTATGATCTAAGGTGTCTTGACTGTTTACCAAAGGTTTCGTTAACAAAAGGAATGTTTGGCCCCACATAGCATTACCCAGTCACTTAGGATAGTTTTAGGCATTTTTTTATGGTTTTGATTTTTTTGGCAAGGTTTGGTTTCTTATAATAGTAAACTTCAGAATCTTGTATACAGCCTATTTGTGGTAAAAACCCTGGCCATGTCTGAATAGTCTGTCCCCGGCGCACTTTACTGGGAAGCTTTAATATAACACGTATCTGGCGCCCCTAAGTACAGAGGGTGTATGATAGTTTTCGGACAACAAAGTACAGCTAGAGCCATCTGGTGGTTAATTATGAAACATGCGTTTCCATGGTAAAGATATTGAATTGTGAGTGTTTTGTCAATGGCGACATATTTTTTAAGGCTCAAACTCATATTTATCATTTATCTTCCTTAATTCTATGAATCTTAGGGTTTGTTCCACTGTCCCTGTAAAGAATATAATCAATTAAATGGAGTTGATGTTATTTTACAATAACCATATGAAAAAAGAGCATTATAATATACTTAAAAGTAGACAAAAGTAAAATGAGGTTGAGCTATATTTTTTATTTATTTAACCCCTTTATGTGTTATTGTTAAAAAAAAGTATTTGGAAAACGTGCACCAAAAACTGTCAATTCTATCATAGTTTTATAAACTTTAAAATTATTGGAAAGCTGACAATTAAACTAGGCCTAGCTCACATTAATATCAAGTTGTTTTAAAGTGTGTAAAAGTATTGCCAGATAAATACATAGGCCTATAGGAATTCCAAAATAAATTACCTAAGTTACATGTTGATCTCTTGTTTTGAAACATTTTGCCGGAATGAGGGACTGCTGAATAAACAAAGACATTACAGCTACGCCCCAAAAGGAGCGCAATATACGCAGGGATACCAGTGAGCATGTAAAACATTTTTGCATATGTAGAGAAATTGTTTAATATATATATATATATATATATATATATATATAGCTAAGATATAACACCTTAATTAATTTACTTATATCTGTAAAGTACTATTCTCAAACAAATTTTATTGAAGACCATTTAACTCATAAATTTCCTTTTGAGAGATTTTCACACACATGTATATAAACAAAGAACCATACTAATTTTATTGATAAAGGGCAAGTCATGTGTGCAATAAGGAGTGCAAATGTACACTTTGAGAGAATTTAGATATCATCAAAAATCATTTCCGACCATGCCAACGCCGTTGACACTTTAAAGTGCACATAGCTTCCAAGGGCCCTTAGACGGACTATTCAAACACAACCCATGAGTATAATAATTTGATACTAAAATTAAATAAACAGAATAAAGAATATCGCCCTCAGGTTATACTATTCTCATGATATTATAAAAAAAAAGTTTCTCAAAAGAATTTGTAAACGTTCTCTTCACCACTTTATTTCCCGCCGACTCTTTTTTACTCGAACTCAATGCAGATTTCAGGTGCATTAAGATTCCAGACACAACATTCTAGACAAATTTTAGTGTACGAGCTTAAATTTAATCAAGACTTGCTTACCAAATCAAATTTACACTAAACTTTTAGTATAATATACTCTGTTATATATAATGCAACTCTAAATACTACTGACTTAACTGTGTTAACGATAACAATTTTGAAAAGGTTTCAAAAATTTACATTGTAGACAACGGATAAAAGATATAGCTCTTCCCAAAGATAAGAAACAGAATTGATCTCTAAAATATAGCTAGATAGACAGACCTCTGAGGCTGAAATTTTAGTGTTGTCGTCTGCACACATTATGTGTGAAAAATAAGGGTTTCTCTTTCTCTCCTACACATATTCAAGGCAAAGTGGCATTTTGACATCGGTTGCTAATTCGTATGAATAAATGTATTAAATACATCAATGTATGTTGCTAATTCGTATGAATAAATGTATTAAATACATCAATGTATGTGATAGTTAAGTGAAATAAATCTAACTCACGTTAACCGAGTTTATTTATTTCATATATTTTGGCAAGAGCTTCAGATTCATAGGTTGGATAGTTTAATTCGTGAAGGTATATAGCAGTGGCGTTTATTCATTGGAAGCAAGGGAAACAATGCGTCCCTAAAATTAAAAAGGTAGTAAAGAAAATATGAGGAAAATAAAGTTAAAAAAAATTATTTTAGTTAAAAACCTCTTCAACAAGTATCTTGTTCGTAGTAGGCAGCTCTTATTTCTTATTTAGAGCATGCTGTTCTTTCTCAGACTTACCAGCCAGCCAGCTGGTCTTGCGCTTTATTTCGCTAGTCGTTTGTTACCAGGTCGATCTGGCCTTCACCTGTGAAGGGAAGCAGCGTTTCCCCAGGTGAATATTAGCTCAGTTTACTTTCGTGGTTGATGTATAATTGTCGGTAATGTATGGTTAAAAGCTTAATTTTTGTAGGGTATTTAGCAATATTTATTGTTTCTATTTACAGTAAGTTTAGTTTTATTTTACAAGAATATTGACCTTTGTTTGATCCTCCAAGAGAAGTGGTTTGCTTGTTTGCGTAAAGTAGTAGAATGACGAGTGCGTCAACAAGTGCAGCAGTGGAAGAGGGCTGTGTCAAAATTCACAAGTCATATTTTGAATAATAGCTTTTCGTTCCAGTCTTCTGATGAAAAAATAAGATAAGAAAATAATTGAAACACGCAGACCCACTCCATCTTTGGGCAACCAATACAAAAAGTTAACATTTTTCAATATTCAATTTTATGAAAGTGCTTAGTAATTATTATCGGGTTGTTTTTAGAAGTTCAAATAATAATTATAACCCAAAAAATAATTCATTATTGTATTGATACATTTTAAGTATAGTAACGGTGAATATTTTGGTCAACAACAGAAAACAAAACATTGACGACAGGATATAGGAGCTCCTTAAACTGAGCTGGATACATAGTGGTGTCGCGTCAGGGCAAGCACTGCTTGACTTTGATTGGAGATATTTAATTTTTTTTAATATTTGCACAAATACTCTCCTGATAATCATTTGAATGTAATTCAAGCATCAAAGGGTTTTAAAAAAGAATCTTATACATGGCAGTAACCGTAACATGCATGAAAGACGTGCACTAGTCCGTCTAATAGTAGTTGAAAGTCGGTATTTGTCATCATCATTCATCCTATTGCTCCAGCGTGTGTGTGTCTTATTTGTGACGTCATACATTTCGTAAGGAAGAGAAGGGGAAGAGCTGCGGATGTCGGATAAAAATGCAAGCAGCCAAGCTACGACTTATCTTGCCCGAAAGGTGACAACTAGAACCGAAATTAATAACCCTCGCTTCCCCTCTCAAAACATAGAGGGATGTTAAGATGTAAATTACAGAACAGAAGGACACCCAAAGCCACATCTATCATTTAAAAAAATATCCCTCTAAGTAGCTTATAGAATCATAATTTTTTTTTTAATTTGAAAATTCCCCTTTTAAGCTTCGGGGCACCCCTTCCAAGCTTGCCTAAGAATTTTGGTCCCAAGATGCTACTGTGGATACAGGATCTAGGATTAACGTAAGGTCCAAGAACACATACTACTGTAGTTGGCTATGCTTGTGAGAGGCCTTTGCCTTGGTGAGACCATCAGATTCCAACGTCTCTGTTGGCTTGTAGTAGATGACGATGTCTTAAGCCTGTATCAATTCTCTAATGAAGTGTTCTATAATGCTGATATATTTGGAATTTGAGCTTATGATGTTATACTTAGTCAAACTTTGTGCAAACAAATTGTCATTAAGTATTTCAATTGATTGATGAGGCACACCCATGTCGTGTAACAACTCTTTTAATTGTATCGCTTCTTTTGCTGCCTTTGCCAATGACATGTATTCTGCTCCCGTTGTAGACAGAGCCACAGTTCTCTGTTTTCTTGATTTCCAGCTGATGGAAGTCACTGCAAACAAAGATCTGAAAACAGTGCCTTGAATAAGATCTTGTATCTTTTCCAGTTGCCCATTCAGCATCTGCTATCCCAATAAGTGGTTTACTAAGTTTTCTTGAAAACCCATGCGAGAGTTTTGGATCCTTTTAAGTAGCTCAAAGCTCTTTTGGCAGTAAGCCAATGCTCTTTCCCAAAACAGACTGACAGAAGCTGACTGTATGTGATATTTCTGGCCCAGTAACGATAGAGAGATACACGAGTGGACCAAACAAGTTTTGATAGGGATATTTTTAAATATTTACAGGATTCTTCTGTAACTTCATGCCAGGTACCAATGGGGTTGCAGCAAGTTGATGCTGTATTCTTTGAGAAGTTCTTCAATGTATAGAGTTAACGATGCTAAAATCATACCATCCTTATGGCAGAACTCGCTTCCTAAACAATAATGTAGTTCTCCATGGTCTCATTATTTGAAGGATTTCGTTAGTTCTTGTTTTAAATCATTCAGATGTTGCTGATTTCTTGATGCCACTATAATGTTAACTACAGATGTGGCTATCAAGGTTTGTTTTCCTCCTTTATTATTATTATTATTATTATTAGTAGTAGTAGTAGTAGTAGTAGTAGTAGTAGTAGTAGTCTAGTAGTAAATGTGTATATAGAAGGGTCAGCTTGTAAGGGAACGAAACCCAATTGCTTTAGTTTCAAGTCGAACACTTTAAACCATTGACTACCAGCTTGTTTAAGAACATAAATAGCTCTTTTAAGTAAGCATGCTTTGTACTTATCTAATATTCGAAGCTTTTCTAGCATCTTCTTAGCTTTGAGAAATGTATAATGGTCTTTGTTGTGGCTTTCTTCAATATTATGCCACATAAAATTGTTTCCAACATGTCTGGTTTTTGAATTAAGATATTTATTCAAGTTCACTATTGAGTAAGGCAGTCGAGATATCCATTTGAGTAATTTTAATGTCTAGATTAAGTGCAACTCCAAGAAAAACTCTAATTGAGCTCAGTTTTGCGACAGGAGCATAGGTTTCAACAAAGTCAATTCCCAGGCGCTAAGCAAAACCTTTTGAAACAATACAAGGTTTCCTTCTCATTAGCTCTCCTTTGACTTTATATTTATTTCTTAATATTATTCTGCTACACATCATATTGCCACCTTCTTCTAGATGTACAATTTCCCAAGTTTCATATTTTTTTCATAGCTTTTTGACATGCTTCTCCATCACCTCCTTCTAATGCATCTTTAATATCACAATAGGCTGATATCATAATCTGATATCCAAATTGGAGATTTCCTGTTACATTTTGGCCTTAAGTGTACATGGTCTTCACCTGGATATTGTTCTTCTTGGTCTGAGATGTCTACAAGGTATTTAACTGGAACAGATGGAGTTGGAAGAGCTATTTCATCAACATTTCCTTCATTGAGAACTTCTTTGTTGTCCTCATTAGGTTGAACATCCAGTACTATATCACTGTCTTCTCTTCACTCCTTTAAGTCATGTAATTTTTTGTTTAAAGCCCTGACATCTCTTGTGATTTTGATTTACCTTTCGTTGGGAATCCATATTTTATAAGCTTTCGAAATTTCTGAATATCCGAGAAATATTCCTTCATCTGCCCTGAAAGAAAACTTTCCTTTGCCAGTTTCTCTTGTCCAAAACGCAGGTTTTGTTGCCAAATACATGAAGATGTCGAAATAATGGAACTATTCCTACCCAATTCCGTAAAGGTGTTTTACGTTTGAGGGTTCTTGATGGAGACCTAATACGCAGGTAGTTTTGTGTGTGAATCACCTCATCCCAAAATTATGGGGGCAGGTCCGACTCCAACCTGAGACATCGGGTTTTATCAAGTAGGGTTATATTCATCCTTTCAGATAAGCCATTATGTTGAGGGGCATACGGTGTAGACAGCCGCCTTTGTATTCCACATTCTTTTAGAAAACTCTCAAACTCTTTGTTGCAGTATTCTGAGGTTTCATATCCGATTGCAGAAATTTAATTTTGTTTTCTGTAAAATTCTCAACCTCGTTTTAAAATACTTTGAAAACTTCATTTTTATGTTTTAAGAAATAAACTCGGCTGTAGCACGTTCTCTCATTTTTAAAGGTTACAAAATATCATGATCCACCAGGGCACACCATAAGCATGGGTCCACAAACATCCGTATGCACTATTTACAAAACGTTGAGTAGTAGCTCGGGTCAATTTTCCTTTGATGCATAACTCACAATCATTCAGCGTATCATTCTTTTTTTAAATCTAAGCCTTCCAATGTTTCATTATTGCACCCCAACTTTAAATATACTTAATCTTAGTGAGCAATTTTTCTATGCCATTTTTCTATTTCATGTTCTTAATGCACTTTATTTGTTACTTCTACTGCCTTATAATCAAAATAATAGAGCCCATTTGACTTTTCAGATTCTAATACCACATTGCCTTGAGGATCTGTTACTAATGCTTTGTTATTTTTGAACTAGACATCGAACCCTTTATCAGCTACTTTAGATACTGATAGTAGATTTGTGGTCAGACTTGATACAATGTGTTAGGCAAATAAATTTTGTTCGAATTTTTCATTTCAATTTTAACTAGGCCAGTACCAGTAATATTAGCTGTATGATTCTTAGAGGCCAGTTTAAGAGTCCCATGTTCAGGGGTTTCAACAAAGTCCTGAAAACTATATTTATGTCTATACATATGAGAAGTGCATCCGCTGTCAATGCACCATGATGAAGTTTCAGACTCACCTGAATTAGAAGAAAGGCACCGTTATTCCACTTTGAAAGTTGAATCCCTTTTTTATTGTTGCACAAATATTATTATTATTATTATTATTATTATTATTATTAGTAGTAGTAGTAGTAGTAGTAGTAGTAGTAGTAGTAGTAGTACCACGTCTTACTACCCGTTTGAGCAATACGCATTTCTTCAACAGTTCACGGCTTTATGACTGATCCGTCAACATTTAAGGTATTTATATTTAAATTGAGAGGTTGAGGGAACATTGGTAGGTTTTTGAAAATAACTTGAACTAGATTTGTTCTTTGATTATTTTTTTTCCGAAAAAGACGTCCTGAGAGGTCACACTATCATTTTTGCTTCTGATTTAAAACTCTTCAATTATTTTTATTCTTAACTACTCTTGGGTAGGCAAGTTATCCCTGGACTCAATTGTTAGGTACTATAAGATTTTCAAAGAATTTAGATAAGCTATAAAGCATCATTATGCTTAAAAGATCGGAATTTATACGTATTTCCAACTCTTCAAGCCTATCAACAGCGTCAGTAAGTTTATTTAAATGATTAAGGACGTCGCCACCCTCATTCATTTTCTGAAGGATCAATTGTTTCAATAAAGTGGCTTTTCTAGCGGGACCTTTACTTTGGTAAAGTTTTGATACTGTATCCCACACATCTTTTGATAATTTACAGTTCTTAATATGTCTAAGTTCACTGGGCGATATAATTAAGGTAAGATCTGACCTAGTATTGAGATCTTGTTCCTTTCATTTCATTATATCAGCATCATTGGTTGTGGAGCATTTTTCTTGACCAGAAACATATTTCCATAATCCACTTCTTATCAAAACTGGTTGTGCTTGAAGCTTCCAATTATCGTAGTTATCATTTTTAAGTGACTCGATACGATAGTTTATAAAATTCGCCATGACAAAAAAAAATTGTTTAACTAGCAGTGCGAACTAGAACACGTTCACAATCGACGAGTACAACTTAATGCTTTCATTTAAACTACAGTAACTTACAACCGTTTTATAATCAGTAAAATCATTTATTTTGAGCACATATCTGGATCCATAACCTGTAGAAATTCTAATAATAGTTATATCGAAAGAACTAATTTATTATTGTATTGATACATTTTAAGCATAGTAACGGTGATTATTTAGGTCAACAACATAAAACAAAATAACGATTATAGGATCTAGGATCTCCTTAAACTGGACTGGATACAGGATCTAGTAATAACATAACAGAATAAGGCTCACACAAGTCTTTGGCGAGTGAATACATTTTAAATGTTCTGTCTTATTTAAACTGTTGGGTTGGTGGAAAACTACATAACTTATCTTACTATTTACTAAGGGCGTGTGGAATAAATCCTAATTCAGTGATATTAATAATGTTTGCAGAGCTATTAAAAAGCATGCAATAGGTCAAAATCATTTGTAGGCCACCGCAAAAGAGAAAACTTCGGGAATCGTAAAGTTACCATTATTGTTATTTGAATTGGAATTACAATTATTATATATATATATATATACATAGTTAATGATTAACAATATTTCCATGATAACCAATTATTGTGTTTTATTCCATGCATAGTTAATGTCACCTCCTTTCTTTTCTTCACCATAACATTTTCAACTATTTAAAAAAATA
The DNA here is from genome assembly GCA_902151425.1 of Timema shepardi. Taxonomy (NCBI): domain Eukaryota; kingdom Metazoa; phylum Arthropoda; class Insecta; order Phasmatodea; family Timematidae; genus Timema; species Timema shepardi. Next base: position 654 of record CABFVX010004538.1, on the reverse strand, counting down.
AAGAAGGACCAGTGTGAACTTCCTATTAAACTAGGGTCCATCAGACTCCCTTTATTGTAACCTCATCGCTTTCCTTTGTCCAGAATTGACCACACACCACTGGTATATAGTGTGACAGGGCTGTATAGTGTAGTGTTATTTCTATTAACGCTTTCTCAATTTTTTTTTATTATAATTTAAAGTTATTTTACTTACTTAATTTCTATAAATTTTGATAGTGTTTATTTATTTGGGTTATGTTTGAAACCATTATCTTTGAATAAAATACCATGTCCTAATATTTGGGAAAAGAACGAAGAAACGCACGATTATTAGCGGTCCTTGTCATAACTATAAAATATCATGTTCTTTAAATTGAAAAATGACACTTGCACGGCGAGCACGGATCTCTATTGCGCGTCACCACTATTGAAATGTCATATGTATTACGTCGTATGGCTGAAATGTGAACATCGATCTTTTTAATAGTGTCATACGATCAATGACGCCGCCATTTTCCCTTCATTCATGTCATAACTTAGTAAAGCTTACAGTTGCACTCAGAGGGATGTCTTAACCAATGCCATAGCTGTTATATTCTAGACAATCCTGGAGGCTACTTAGCACATACTACAACGTGATAACTTGCTATAGTTTCAGTTTACACTACGTACT